>MJUU01059322.1:35836-60154 GCA_002080025.1 Modiolus philippinarum | reverse complement strand
GTGACCATCATTGATCACGAGCGGGTTTGGAGCGATAAACAGAGACAATCAAGAGAAAGCTTCTGGATTAGAGAGTTAGGTACATTATACCCGGATGGCATCAACAAAAAATCTTAGTAATTTGTTTTTATCCCGTTCATCTAAGTATTCAATTTCACAGTATTTGTTTATATATGTTTGGCGTGGCTAATTTCCTGCCCCTACCCATTTCCCGGCAGCAGTCAGCACTCATTGCCCTTGTTGGCCTTTCAACTTTAAATATTATTTTATTACATGTATTATAATTATTTATTATTTATTACCCATTTTTGTCTCTTTCCTCATTCAGCTAAATATTTTTTTTTTTTTTGCAAATTTGTTCTCGTTCTATCACTAGTATTGCTAACTTGACATTTTAACTGAACTTATCAATCATTCAAATTTTGTGGGGATAGTCATAAACAAAAAATATTTTTGACAGTCTTTTTGTGTAAATATTTATCTTGTGTACAGGTAAAATATCTTTAACAGTATATGTATGTTATTTTAAAATTCTTACGATAAATCATTAGATCATCAGACGCTGAGGAAGCTAGACGGTCTAGCGAAAGTTTCGCCATTTGATCAATTTAGGACATTTATTGCCTAAATTTTTCTTTAATAACTGTATTTTGATGTTGTTGTGTATCACTTTAGACGTATATATTATTATTTTGTTTGCACAGTATCGTTAATTTTGTTTTCGATCCGACATCCTATAGGTTTGTGCGTTGGCTATCTTTTCAGACGTTTTTATTACAATTTTTTACTTTTAGTTAGCTGGTATTATGTTTTCGGGTATAATCCGTACAACCTATTAATATGAATTACAACTATTATTTCAAACGTTTAAGATCCATGACACAACATGAAATCAAAATTGACCACCATTTTTCGAATTTGTCCAATTATATTTCAAATAGTAAAGTTCCTAAGGGACTTCAAATTAAGTTAACACCACAAACACCGGCTATTAAATCTAACACATTCATTCGATGTTGGGACAAAATTTTGAATGACTGCTCTTTCCGACTTCTCAATCTTTTACTTAATGACATTGCCCATCAAAAGAAAACTATAAGCCGTGAAGTCAAAGATTTATTAAACAATTGTGAAAATAATCTCCAACCCGAAGCTGTCTCTAACATTAAACATCGCTTAGGTGAAATTACTGAAATAGAAACTAAAAAATTACTCAAAAAGCAGAGGACAAAATTTTATAGAGATGGAATTAAACCTAACAAGATTACCTTTCAGACAAACAAAAAGAAAACACGGTCACGGCGCTTTCGGCGAAAACATCAGTCACCTAAATCCAACGTTGTTGTCGATCTATCAAGCACAAATTTGAGTACAGCCGAAACATCACCGTTGTCCAAAGGTTTGAATTTCTGTCCCAATCCTTTAAAAACAAATGTACATGAACTCGAAGAATACCTTGATCAATTTGCCAGAAGACTACGAATCAAGGAATATTTTGATTCTATGAAAGAAGAAAACGAAGAATCATCTGATGGTGATTCTGATAGTAATGAAGCTGTCGTGATCCCTAAATTCACTAAAAAGAGTAGCTGGATTCCGAAACCGAGCAAAAACACCAGACTCGAATCTGTTATAGATCTTATTAAATCAGATATTAAACAAACTGTAGACATGTTTGTACCTAAAACTGACAATTTGTCAAAACAGGAACGATCAGCCTTGAAAAATCTCAAAGAAAGAAACGATATAGTCATAAAACCAGCAGACAAGGGGAGTGCAGTATTCATTTTGAACAAAACAGATTATATTCAGGAAGCCGAACGACAACTTTCAGACAATGGATTTTATAAAAAAAACTAGAATCTGACCCCACTTTTGATTTTGCAAAAAAGATAACCGAAAGCCTAGAGGCTATGCATGAACACGGCCACATTGACACGACCACCTTCAATTATCTTATTCCTGAAGATCCAAAACCTGGTCGCTTCTATCTCGTACCTATAATCCACAAAGAAAACAACCCGGGCAGACCTATTGTTTCAGCTAATAGTCACCCGACAGAAAAGATATCAGAGTTCGTTGATTTTCATCTCAGACCGTTTGTGGAAGAACTCCCCTCACATATCCAAGATACTACTGACTACCTGAAAAAAATGGAACAGCTAAATCTTCCAGTGAACACCATACTTGTTTCTATGGATGTAACTTCACTTTACACCACCATTCCACATGATGATGGCATTGCAGCATGCAAAGAAGTTTTGGAGAAACGTACTGTCAAAGAACCACCTACTGAATGTCTAGTGGAAAAGCTCACATTGGTTCTTAAGCATAATAATTTCACCTTCAATGGGGAGCATTACCTGCAGGTCAATGGTACAGCTATGGGAACCAAGATGGCCCCATTTTATGCCAACATTTTTATGGGAAGTATTGAGAAAAAGCTGCTGTTAACCACTCCTAAAAAACCACGTCTTGATTCAGATTTATTGATGATGTTGATATGAAATGGACACATACCGAGAAAGAACTAGAGGATTTTTTTATTCATGCCAATTCTATTCATCCCTCTATCAAATTTACCCATGAAGTGTCTAAATCAAAAATATCCTTTCTTGATACTACCACCACTATCAAAGAGGGAATTATTTCCACGGACATATATTCAAAACCGACAAACATCAATATTTGTCACCATCAAGTTGCCACCCGAAACACTCTTTTAATAGCATACCATATAGCCAGTCCATCAGAGAAAAACGCATTTGCTCATCAGATAACACCACTAAACAAAGACTAGGGGACTTAAGATACCATCTAAAATCCAGGGGTACTCTGACAAAGTCATACAAAAAGGGTTCAATAGAGCATGTCAAGTCACCAGAGACGAGCTCCTTCAATACAAAGACAAGAAGGTCAATAACAGAGTTCCCTTGGTCCTCACGTATCATCCTTCACTGTCAAAATTTGCGAGCTTGGTTCGACAGCACTGGAAGGAAATTGAAAAATGCAAAAAACTATCAAAAATGTTTCCCGAGCCACCAATCATTGCTTTTAGACGACCAAAAAGCATTAAGGATACCTTGGTTCGAGCGAATGATCTCCCCCAAAACTCTTCACAACTTGGCCAATGCAAACCTTGTTGGGACAGAAGATGCAAGCGTTGTCAGCAAATGCAACAAACACAGACATTCAGTAGCAGAAAAACGGGCAAGGTATACAAGGTGTTCTGCAATGTAAATTGTAAGACACATAATGTCGTATACCTCATTTACTGCCAGGTCTGGGGTCTACAGTATGTGGGTGAAAGTGTCCAACCGTTCAACAAAAGAATGAATGGACACCGCAGTGACCTCACCAAAAAACCACTCCTGCCTGTCAGTCAACATTTCAAATTACCTGGGCATTCTTTGGAAGATTTTGCAAGATCAAACGTGACCATCATTGATCACGAGCGGATTTGGAGCGATAAACAGAGACAATCAAGAGAAAGCTTCTTGATTAGAGAGTTAGGTACATTATACCCGGATGGCATCAACAAAAAATCTTAGTAATTTGTTTTTATCCCGTTCATCTAAGTATTCAATTTCACAGTATTTGTTTAAATATGTTTGGCGGGGCTAATGTCCTGCCCCTACCCATTTCCCGGCAGCAGTCAGTACTCATTGCCCTTGTTGGCCTTTCAACTTTAAATATTATTTTATTACATGTATTATAATTATTTATTATTTATTACCCATTTTTGTCTCTTTCCTCATTCAGCTATTTTTTTTTTTTGCAAATTTGTTCTCGTTCTTTCACTAGTATTGCTAACTTGATGTTTTAACTGAACTTATCAATCATTCAAATTTTGTGGGGATAGTCATAAACAAAAAATATTTTTGACAGTCTTTTTGTGTAAATATTTATCTTGTGTCCAGGTAAAATATCTTTGACAGTATATGTATGTTATTTTAAAATTCTTACGATAAATCATTAGATCATCAGCTGGATAAAAAGGTTTAATGAAAATCCTACTGGTGGTTGGCAAAGCATTTTTAAAGCTGAACTTGAACCCTATGGTGGTGTTCGTGTTTTTAGCTATCAAAAAGAAAAAAATAAAAGAAATTGCTTTGTGCCTTCAAAATAGTTTCTGGAAAGATGTTCTGTTGAGTTACTATATGGCAAAACCTTGTACTTAAATTTGTTTGACAGAGATTTTATCATTAGATGTTTTAAATTTTGTGCCTTTAACTGAGTTTTCTTATTTTACACGTTGGGAACAACATGGTATCAAATATTTGTTTGATCTTTTTGATCCAGCAAAGAAAGAGTTTTATTCTTTCAATGCTGTGAAAGACAAATGTGTTACTAATAACTTTTTAAGATATTATAGTTTAATATCAAGGTTGCCCCAGTATATTAAAACATTTTTGAAGAATTTTCAAGATAATATAGAGCTTCAATACTTGACTCCTGAAGACAGTTTCCTGCAAACAATAATTCATGCAAAAGATATGAAATTTTATTACAGAAATCTAGTTGATGGGGTATGTGAAACAACATCTGAAAAATTTTTGAAGTGGGAAGACATACTTGGATCAAACATTGAAAACTGGAGAGACCTGTTTATTATGTTAAAGAAGTGTTGTAAAAATGCATATTTATTTAATTTATAAAATATAAGTTTTTACATAAAATTATTCCAACTAATTCATTTTTGTTTAAAATACATTTAAAAGAGACCAAGATGTGCTCTTTTTGTAAATCTGAAGAAGAAACAATTCAACATTTGTTTTATGATTGTACTGTGAGTTTCAGTTTTTGGAATCACTTGGCCTCTTATATAAAACATTTCTATGATGACTTTATTTTAAATAAAACAGATATTTTACTTGGTTCATGCAAATTTTGTAGGTTTTTAAATTTGCTCATTATAGTTGCAAAGCAGTATATTTATAAGTGTAAATTTAAAGAAAAAGTTCGACAAATTATTGAATTTAAAGCTAATATGAAGTATCTTAGAAATATTGAAGAATATGTTGCCATCAAGAACTCAAAACAGCATGGATTTGAAAAACTTTGGGCCCCCATGAATTACATATTTCCATAAGTCTACATATATGTGTGAAATTGTTGCTTCTTTAATATATTTGATTTATATCTGACGCTTATTCACAGATTATAGTATACACTGTGTGGGAATGACTAGAGTGAGTGTGGGTGAGAATCTGTTTTCTTTATTATTATTATTATCATTTCATTGATTTGATTTATTATTAGTATACTTTCAAAAAATCTATAAATACCATAATTTTTGTTGACGTGATTTAATATTTGAGAAAATATGTAGTCTTTAATGTATCATAGTTAAAATTTCCCATTAAATCATTGTCAGGTGGTTTAATGTAGGGGATAGATGTAAATTCCTGACTACATTAATACAAATAAAAAAAAGTCCGACATACATCTTTATTGTCAGGGCATGGCAATGAAACGCACTTTTACAAGGCTAATTAATTATCAACTTTATTTTAAAACTATAAATTTGTATTTGTATTATTTTCAATAAAAGGCACAGGGTTATCGGCTGTCCAGGAGTAATAGTTAAGATGAGCGTTACAGGCTCAAGTGCTGTTGTAGTGTTACCTTATCCTCTACTTTAGTTTTAAGTCAATTTATCACCAATTTCAGCTCAGCTAAATCAAAGCAATGTTATTTATTGTCATCACTTTCCGTCCCGCGCTGCTGTTTGCATATTGAATTAAAATAATGCTGATCCGGACAACAGGAACTAGTTCTTGTGGGCTTTTATAATATACTGGCTGACAGATTTGCACACCATCAAGATGACCCCAAAAACAAAAACTGTATTTTAAAATTGCATATCAAAACACGCCATACTGATATTACACAGAATAAATATAATTGTAAAATATAATTGAAACAAATTCGAACATGTTGGCTGACTTTTTAAGCCATGGGCTGAAATCACTTTCCGTGCACCCCCACTTTCCATCTAGACCGATTTTGTTTGGTCTACCTATTTCCCCTCACCAAGAATAAAACATGTTAACACGAACATTACCTGCACGCATAGACGGTATAGTGCCACTTTTATAGTACACCACGAACAATTCTTGTATTTCGTTAAAAACCTAAGTTTCATCTTTTAAGCTCCACAATTGTTTAATGATAAGTAATATGCACTGAAATTTGGTATAAAATTAAGGCTAATTTAATATCCTTTACTATGAAGTCAAGCTTTGGCAATTTACGCCACTTTAATGATCTGGGGATATGAAAAAATGTAACCCCCGCAAAAAATTGCTAAAATGACGATTTTAGGCTGTCAATTCCTTTCAGATTAATAACCATCGCCATTTGATCTTGTTTTTATGCCCAACTTATCAGTTGTGATACAATGTTTGAAAATAAACCATTAAAGTTCATAAGATTTTGATTTTTCGGTATAATTTTTTTTAAAATGGGACTTTTCGGAATTTTAAATTTTTTTCACAATTTCGACTTTCTGACTTTATGGTTGTAAAAATCTGAATATATATTTAATAATTGCCGATATAATAATGATCTATGATATATTAGCAACGATCGTGCGAACAGACGTATTGAAGGTTCAGAAATGTCAAAATTAGCACCCCTCCCCCTAATAATTTAGGAAAAATATGAAATATGCTGGCTCTAAATAAGATAAAATAGTTTGTTTTTAGAATTCTAGTGTTTATTTCACCAAAGCTGACATGCAGAAGATTATTAAGTAGATTTAAACTTTTTCTAAAAGATCTATTTTTACTCTTATGGAAAATGGGAATTTACCGTTTTTCAGAATTTCTGCTGTTTTGACTTTGAGATTCAAATACTTCATGGAATTGATATATATCTTGAAAATATTGACAAAATATTTTTCATTTTATTTAAGCCACTAGAAAACATGCTTTTATAACCGGGTAAAATTCCGGCTATATGAAATGAATAAGGTATTCCAAATAATATACTTTTATTTTTCGGTATCTGGACACTTCCAGACCCAAGATCGAAACTGAATAACAATATAAAATAACAAATATATATAGATAATTAAAAACAGTTGTTATGCAAACAGATTAATGTCCAAAGATATTAAACAGCTCTTTCCGGCTTCCAGCGAGACAAACATATTTTGAACAATAGGAATAATTGAGAGATTAATTTAAAACGAAAGATAAAAGGCAAGAATAAATAGATAAACTTACTTGTCACATTAGCACTTAAAGTTATGAAATTAAATGTCTAAAACGTATTATATGAAATGTCCAAAGAGAATATTTAATGAAAACACGTAATTTGATTTTAAATCCAAATGTCCAAATATTTCCGGGTTATACTTTTAAACATTTGAGACCAACTACAGTCTCATAAATTACAAACATATTACCCTTACCACAAATTTTCAACACAATTTCATTTTAATTCAGCTTGAAAAGCTTAAACATTGTATAAAGGTCCAATAATATATCATTTCACACACCAAAATACACAGAAACTCCCATATATCACAAATAAGATCATGTGTGTGTTTAATGGGCAGTTATACAACAATTCAACTTTGAATTTTGTAAAATTCCGAAATGCTGAACATTTCAATTTTTCACGCAAATCGCCCAAAATATACAATTTTCCCATATTTTGGCGTTAAAATTGCATATTGCGATATATTTCATAAAGTGTACTCTTTTAATAGAAATTAAAACATAAGTATGTTTTGTTCATATATATATGTACAGATAGGCATATTCTGGGTATTTTTAAGCATCATTTTCATGGAGCAGGGGTAAAATTTTCTAAACAATATACTGACAACTTATGTATTGCTTACAACAATCAAATGGCATATCTGTAGATGTATCCTCCCGATTTGACATATATTACGATTTACCAATGATCTTCGGACAAATCTGAAATGCTGAAAATTCCCCTTTTCATCAATTCTGTACAAAATATTGAGTTTAAGCTGACAAGTGGGACTTAAATTGACAAATCTTAATAGCAATTATGCAACATTGTTATATGCAATGCAGATTTTGTGTTTTTTGGTTATTTTTATGTGAAGATAGTCAAATAATTTACTATTTTATGGAAAATTTGTTGGAGTAGGGGTAAATTTTCGGTATTAGAGTCACATTAAACACTCCTTGTTTTTCTAAACAATGATTTAAGACAACTGATGTATCGCTTAGAACAATTAAATGGCATATCTGCAGATGAATCCTCAAGATTTTACATATATTACGATTTAACAATTAACTTTGGACAAATCTTTCAAGTTGAAAATTCCCATTTTTCATCAGTTTGGGCACAATGTTGAGTTTAAGTCAACAAATGGCTGTTAAAATGTCAATTTATGATGTAATGCATGCAACATTGTCATAATATAACAAGCATTCTGCGTGTTCTGGTAATTTGTATGCGAACATAGACCAAAAATTGACAACTTAAGGGGAAATTTGTTTGGGTAGGGGTAAGATTCCCTGTATTCAAAGTCACATTAAACTCCCCTTGATATTCTAAACACTGTTTTAAGACACCTCATGTATCGCTTAGAACAATTAAATTGCATATCTGCAGATGAATCCTCCAGATTTGTCATATATTACGATTTAACAATGAACTTTGGACAAATCTTTAAAGTTGAAAATTCCCATTTTTCATCAGTTTGGGCACAATGTTGAGTTTAAGTCAACAAATGGCTGTTAAAAAGTCAATTAATGATGTAATGCATGCAACATTGTCATAATATAACAAGCATTTTGCATGTTCTGGTTATTTTTATGTGAACATAGACAATTTTAAGGTAACTTTGTTGGGGTAGGGGTAATATTTTCGGTATTAAGAGTCACATCAAACACTTCTTGTTTTTCTAAACAATGTTTTAAGACAACTTATGTATCGCTTAGAACAATTGATTGGCATATATGCAGGTATATCCTCCAGATTTGGCATATATAACGATTTAACAGTGATCTTTAGACAAATCTGAAATGTTAAAAATTCCCATTTTCATCAATTTCAGGCAAAATATTGAATTTAAGTCAACAACTGGCTGTTAGAATACGAAATCATGATAAAATTTATGCAACATTGTCATGTACAACACATATTTTGCGTGTTCTGGTTATTTTTATGCGAATATAGACAAAATTGACAAATTTACAGTAGATTTGTTGGGGTAGGGGCATTGATTTATGGTATTTATATTGCATAAGAATTGCCATTATTTGTAACAGTTGTAAAGTAATTATAATAAGCTTTCATTTGGTACCTACATTAAATGATATTTTTTTACTAAAAAGTAGTATATATAAAGTAGAAAAATATGAACAAATCTAATAAAAACCAAAGCAAATTATGTGTCTTTTAAAAATAATATTTATTCTCGTGGCAAAATTTCCTAAAAACGTTTATTTTTCTGTCACTTAGTTCGAAAAATATATATGCTTTGATAAATAAATGCCAATCCGTGGTGAAAGGGATATAATCCAAATACGTTTCAATACATGACGTTAAAGTTCGTTCTTAAGTTTAAGTAAGTTGTTTATCCGGAAACCTCTAGTAAGATGATACATTGGCAAACAAATGACACAGCCAAAATTACCATTTTAGTTGTTTATTACACGTACCTGTACACACTGGAAAGTGAAAGCTTTTTTTAAAAAAGATTTCATGAAATGATTGGAAGTTCCTATAACAGCTGAATTTTACGTGATATTTGGATATATATTTGTAACTACCAATTCAAAAGTTCATATAGTACATATAGAAGCTGTTAAGCTCTTGCTTAGAGCATAACAGAATATTATGCATTATTTGTTAATGTTTTTATACCCATTTTATTCCTTCATACATCAGTGATAAGGTTTGCCAATTAAAATGATCCCCAGAAGACAATGATCACCTACTTATTCATTCATAAACAAGGATGGATGATAAAGTTTGTCAGTTCCAGATGTTTTCATTATCAATTGAACACTTATCTCTTTATGAAACCAATACCCTGCATGATAATTCTCACGTTAGCATTTACACCATACACACATGTTGACGCTTGGCAGTAAACCACAAAGAAATGAAACAGGGTCATAACCTCTATTCTAAACTGTCTGACACGCGCCTGCCGTAAATTAATAGTGGGAAAAACAAACTGACATATACATTACAGAACCAAGATACGTCATGCCCATCCAGATATTTACATATGAGAGGCTTTGTTGATGAAGAAAAATATGATATACAAGTTTATTATATGATATGTTGAAATACAAAATTCAAATTCAAATTCAAAATACATAAAAGATTAAATACATTTCATTTGCCCTTGGGAAATTTCATCTCAGCTGATTCATAAAATTTTGTCCAACCTCTGCCACAAAATTTATCGATAGAACTTTGCAGCAGTGGTACTGCCGTCAATGCAACAAAGGCATAGGGTTCCCAGTTGTACACCTCTAGAATACAGCGCTGCATTGGGCTGCAAGGAACGCAGCATGGGTTCCTTCTGAGAAGCACGGCATGGCTTCGAGTGTGCACAGCTAACTCCCTAGGAGATGCAGCACAGCAATGGCTACAAGAAGCACAGCAAGGCTTCAATACAAATGTTGAATTGACGGTGGATGATAATGAAAGTTTACTTAAATCTTGGGGGTAAATAATGAAATTTGAAAATCATATCTCTGAAATTTCATGAGAGTCTAACATTAAAATAAATAAAGAGATGAAATCCCTTTCACTGTTCTGTTGAAGGCGTGTGGTGGGGTGGTGGTGGTTGCAAAATTGTGACTTAATCCCTTCAAAATATAAAATGGCTACCCAGCTACATCAACAATGAGCTAACTACGGGTTCGACAAATAGTTCACAAAGGCGGCTGAATATTCATGAATAAACCATGATTATGTATAACATAATCTACCATTTATTCCTTCATACATCAGTGATAAGGTTTGCCAATTAAAATGATCCCCAGAAGACAATGATCACCTACTTGTTCATTCATAAACAAGGATGGACGATAAAGTTTGTCAGTTCCAGATGTTTTCATTATCAATTGAACACTTATCTCTTTATGAAACCAATACCCTGCATGATAATTCTCACGTTAGCATTTACACCATACACACATGTTGACGCTTGGCAGTAAACCACAAAGAAATGAAACGGGGTCATAACCTCTATTCTAAACTGTCTGACACGCGCCTGCCGTAAAATAATAGTGAGAAAAACAAACTGACATATACATTACAGAACCAAGATACGTCATGCCCATCCAGATATTTACATATGAGAGGCTTTGTTGATGAAGAAAAATATGATATACAAGTTTATTATATGATATGTTGAAATACAAAATTCAAATTCAAATTCAAAATACATAAAAGATTAAATACATATTATTTGCCCTTGGGAAATTTCATCTCAGCTGATTCATAAAATGTTGTCCAACCTCTGCCACAAAATTTATCGATAGAACTTTGCAGCAGTGGTACTGCCGTCAATGCAACAAAGGCATAGGGTTCCCAGTTGTACACCTCTAGAATACAGCGCTGCATTGGGCTGCAAGGAACGCAGCATGGGTTCCTTCTGAGAAGCACGGCATGGCTTCGAGTGTGCACAGCTAAGTCCCTATGAGATGCAGCACAGCAATGGCTACAAGAAGCACAGCAAGGCTTCAATACAAATGTTGAATTGACGGTGGATGATAATGAAAGTTTACTTAAATCTTGGGGGTAAATAATGAAATTTGAAAATCATATCTCTGAATTTTCATGAGAGTCCAAAACTCAGGTGAGAATCAGCTGAGTGCCCCCAAGGTTTTAAGGGAAAATATGGGAACGCTTCAACAAAACAGTGACGAAATAAACAAAGAACAATAAACAGTAATCTATTCTAATTAAAATATGTCTATATACATGTACACTTATAAAACTGTGAAAAATATAAACAAAGAAGTACATTTTAACAAGACAAGACTTCATTCTATTCGTCTTAAACAGTCGCGTTTACAGTCGTCATATTTTGTTGGGCTCTTTTAATAGTATCTCTAGAGGTTTTTATATACCTGCAATACGAATCAGACGACCATCGGCCTAAAGTTTTGACCATGTGGTCCTCAATTAGCGCTTTACCTGCGCTCGTGGCACTGCCGGACCTAAAAGAATGTCCGTTGTATGCATTTGAATCGTATCCAACGAGATGAAGAATATGCCTCAACTTACAAATGAAATAGTTACGATCTAAGGGATGTCCAAATTCTGTTATAAACAGGGGATTGATAACTTGAGAAATGACATTTTCTTTTTTACGCAAATTAAGATATTTTTGTAAGGCTTTAAATGGACAAACAGAATGATTGAGCTTGTGTAATTGTATGTGGATTCCTTTTCTAAAAGGGTCTGTTTTGGATTCTTTAAGGGACCGACCATTTAACCTGAAGGGGGGGGGGGTGGTTATGGTTTTTTTTTCTGGACAGAAAATTTTTTTCGCGCTTCGCGCGAAACAAATTATTTATTTTTTGCATGCGTATCAACAAAATATTTTTTTTTCAAAATTAACATTATTTTTTTGGGCAGAAAGCCTCAGTCAGAAAATTTTTTTTCATCATTTTGGCAGCCAAAAAATTTTTCACATAAAATCAGATCCAAAATATTTTTTTAGAAAAAAACCATAGCCCCCCCTTCAAGTTAAATGGTCGGTCCCTAAGGTTTAAAATTGCATAGTCGTCATTAAAAGTAACGTCTGATACACATAAATTTACTGAAACATCAAATGCAGAATGATTTAAAACCGTAAACTCTCCACAACGCAGAAAGCCAAAAAATGCTACTATACATGCTGTTTCAATTAAACAATCTACAAATGTAGTAAATACACCCTTCCTTTTTTCAAGAATATCGAAAGTAATTGGTAACCTGACCCTAGAAGAAGTACCTTGTAATTTCTTAACAGATTTTAATATCAACGAAAGTTTGCTAAGGCTACAGCTGTCAGGTTTATCAAATGGACTAGATATGTTGTTTTGCAAATACTTGAAACGTATACCACATAAATATAATTTTATAGTCGAGTATTGTAGCTTTAACGCTTTGTAACAATAAGTAACAAAATAAATCAAAATTTCCTCTGAAATAGGAGGTAAACATCTAGCATTAATCTGTACATCATTTAACAACATAAACTTTACAAAATGTGCGTAGCCTATGTCATAACTACTCTTAGTTTTACTTGCAACTGCGTGTGTCCATAACTGATCTAAAGTTTCATTCAATTCCACATTACCTCGCAAACGGGCGGACACTGACAAGGCTGTGTCCTCGCTTGTGGTGCTAGTCGTCGAAATCTTTCTATCTGTAATCGAGATAACGCATCACTTATGTTATTTTCTAAAGATGGCACATAACGAGAAGTAAACGTGAAGTTATATTTACAAGCACACCAAGTTAATTGACGCATGAGTTGCGTGATTAATAAGCATTTTGATCTACCTTTCTTAATAATTGCCACCACCGATTCATTGTCGCACCAAAATAAAATATTTCTACACTTCCATTCACTACCCCACAAAATAGCGGCTACAACAATGGGATATAACTCGCGAAATGCCATCGATAATACTTTATCCGCAACAACAGGTAAATCTTGTGGCCAAGAAGAAGAAAACCAATTTCCCCGAAAATACCCTCCATATCCTTTCAGAGATGACGCATCTGTATAAAGTTCCATATCGATGTTAGAAGTTAAAAACCGGTCATAAAACATATTAACTCCATTCCAGCTGTTTAGAAATTTTAACCAGAATTCTAAATCTGTACGACACTGTTTGTTTAACTTGACGAAGTAATGTAGTTCCTTCACAGTAGTTGAGAGTTCTATTAAAAACGAAACAAATGACCTCCCAGGAATGATTACTCTAGATGCGAAGTTAAGATGGCCGAGTAATTGTAGTAATTCTCGTTTAGTACACGTAGATTTTTCTAACAGTGATTTAATAAAGCCACAGATTCTTTCTACTTTGTCTTTAGGAAGGCGTGCTTCAAATTTTTCAGTGTCTAAAACTATACCTAAGTATTCTAAGACTGTAGTAGGCCCTACAGTTTTGTGAGGTGCAATGGGTATATTTAATTTTTTAAAAAGCATCATCATCAAAGCCATTGTTCTTTCTGCGATAAAGTCTGGTGAATCAATGGTTAAAAAGTCGTCAAGGAGATGTAAGATATGCTTTATGTTATAGTTATGTTCGGCGATGTAACAAATTGCACGTGATAAATTGTCGAATATTATAGGACTACTTCTACAACCAAATGAGAGTCTAACATAGAAATAATAGGAATTTTGCCATTTCATACAGAATAATGGCCATTGGCTTGGTTTGGTAGGAATAATTTTAAAGGCGTCTGATATATCAAATTTACACAAAAGACTACCTTTTCCTAAAGATGATATGATTCGTATAGCATTATCTATTTTAACATAATTCATACTGCACTGAGTTTTATCAATAAGGTCATTTACACTTAAAACATCGCCCTAGTGCGGTGCTGATAGATCTAATATAAGTCTTTTCTTTTTGGAATATTTTCCTTCGGCGATTCCAATCGTTCTGACCTTATAATTTTCAAATGGTGGAATAGTGAAAGGTCCGTAAATGAAACCTTTTTGGAGTTCTTTATCAATTAAATCTGTTACAACTGACTCTTGGGTCCTAGCACTTAAGTTATTTTTACACTCTTTAGTTGTTGAACAAGAGTATCAAAACCGTTTTTTAAACCACTACATAAGTAATTGACAAATGTTCTGTCCGGATGATTACGCAATTCAAATTCCAAAAAGTTTATTTTTATAGGTGTAGTAGCAGAAGGATTAAAATCGGTTAGTCATTTTTTACTATTTACACTTGATTAATCAGATACAGCACTCCCAGCAGCTGCGGGGGAGTTTGTTTGTTTTATCGGTAGAGGCTGTGGTGTTAATTTACAAGTAAGTTGTGAATGACCTGTGACTCGACATTTAGCGCAAACGTGTGCAAATAAACAATTAGGCCTAGTACATCCCCTCATCCCATTAAAATTGTTACAAACTTCTTTTCCATTTTGAAACACTCGAGGTCTGCCATATCGATCATTTACATTGGCGGTATTTCGGGTGTTATTTTCTGCCAAGTTTCCGTCTTGTTTGTGTAATTGAAATGCACAAAAATTTGTAGTATGATCTACCATATTGCAGATTTTACACGCACTAATAGCCACGGCTCCAGCTATGAGTGATAGGAGATCTCTGTCGCGTTTTGCCCAATCAACTTTAACTTTTCGCTCCCTAAGCAGAACAGCCGCCTTCGCAGAAAACATTTTATGATAGTCATAAAACTTAGCTTCGTAAAAGTTATGAATATCCAAGATATCGTCTTCATACGCATCTAATTCCGGTCGCCTGTCTGGGTAAACGGAACTCATCACCCTTTTGTATTTTCCAAAAGCTCTTAGGAACTCTTGAATGGATAAATGTCGGTTTAACCTTGGATCTGGTTTACCTGTTACTTGAAGCTCTATACCTTCGGCGGAAACAGTATGTTTTTGAGGGCACTCGTATGAAGGGATTAATAATGAAGCTAAATTAATGTCCTTACCTTCTACAATCTGTTTTTGTAGTGTAGCAGAAACTATGTCTACATTTGTAAATGAGTCTGATCGCACTCCGCGGAGGCTCTGGTCTACTGGATGAGTGTTAGAGGTGGCAAAATGCTCTTCAGGGGAGTTGTTTGTATACCATTGCCTGAGGTTGAAATCGTTATTCGCATTGTCCGATTTTTCTTGCCCTTTTGTTTTCATAAGTTCGTTGACTGTCTCTTGCAAACCACCTAAACAGTGAGTTACTGACGTTAGTGCCCCAATCATCTTAGACATGTCACTGTTTTGAACGGCACTGCTTTCCTTGACTGGTTCAGCGTCACGTTGTGATTCTGTAATTACTGTTGAATTATTACTTGGGGTTGTAGTTGAATCATCGGTTGTCGGATCTATTTCTTTTTTATTCTCTAATAATAATTGTCTCAAAACGGTCTTAGAAATGTTGTTTGGCACTTTTATACCTATCTTATTTAGTTCATCTCTTAATTGTTCAGTTGTCATAGACGTTGTTGACTCGCTTTGTGAAACATAAGGGTGTGGTCTTTTTGGTCTCTTACTTTTACGAGTTGCCATCCTTACTATATAATAAGAGTAAGTCTTACCGTAATGTAATGAAAGTAAATTATTCCAGAACACAAATCATTTGTTTATGAGGTGGTTTAACACGTTGTTTTCGAGAATGTAAAAAAGGCACGTTCAGTTACGTATTAAACATGTGTCTCAGCAGTTCAGAGTTTGTCCAATATATAACTTGAACAGATAAAATTTGTTTTCACTGTCTATTACGAGCAAAATGAAATAGATTGCAAAATTGTGACTTAATCCCTTCAAAATATAAAATGGCTACCCAGCTACATCAACAATGAGCTAACTACGGGTTCGACAAATAGTTCACAAAGGCGGCTGAATATTCATGGATAAACCATGATTATGTATAACATAATCACCCATCTTTTAATACATTACGTCAAAGATTCCAATATTAGAACAAGATATGAGTGAATTTTGTGTGGCAATCGTTTTATTTTAAAATAAAAAAGCATACTTTGCCCAAAGATATTGCAAAGTATTAAAACTTAAATTTTGAAAGTTTTTAACATACGTACATGTATGTACAACACTTTATCATTCCTTCATAGATGTCAACCATCCCAAAAAATTGAAAAAGTCTGAAACTAAAATTTACGTGACAAAGAGGCGTGTTTCTGAAAGTCCGAGTATGGTTCAATGCTTACAGAATTTGTAATTATTGATAACATTTTAGTTTATAGATATGTTGTTTATTGTTCTGTTCTTCCTGAAACAGTTAATATTGTTTTTTGCAAAATATTACGCTACTTGAAACTTTATTATTGTTTTGTTATCAGGTTTATAAACAATTTTTTAATACGAGTATTTAATTCCTGTTGATACAAATTTCCAACTAATGTTCGTTCGAAGTAAACTAGCGAATGTTGATGTTTTTCTGCTCAATAAACTTAAAGCAAGCAAATTTTGTTTAAAACTTGTTTGTTTTAGGACTAAAATTAATGGTTTATTCCAAAGTAAAATCGAATTCTTAAAATTTTGGTAAAATTAGCTAAAATGACGTAATAATTGCCTTCGATTTGCATGAAAAAATTTTGGAATCATCGCACTTATTTCTGAACTAATAGCGAAAAACTTATTTATCCCCCTTTATAGAACAGGAATTTGCTGAAAAGGTACGATATTCTGCTCGTTAACCCTATAAAAGTGGCATATTTGATCAAACTTAAACATTATATAAGACACATATAAAATAATTCTGCCAACATTCCAAAAGTGGATCCTTTTTGTGGAAAAGATGCGCAGGAATGATGCTCAGTTTTAAAACTCCCATACTAGATTAAACGGTAGGTCGATTTCTTTTGTTCTATTTCAAACAGCCCCCCGCTTGCTCTTGTTAGACTTGAATATAAAATCAATTTCAAAAATTTATAACTGTATCAGGATGCTGATACAAAAGTCTCCCAAACGAACTCCCAAATCAGAAATCCGGGCAAAAAATCATTTCCACACATCGTAAGCAACCTGTCTGTTGATTTTCAATCAATTCTGAGCACTTTCAATTTTCCCGCCATTTTTCTGTTTCCATGGCAACGGTTGCCATTTCGAAGTCTTGGAGACCAGAAACCAATTCCTCATGTCTTAAACAACCTTCCTAAAAATTTTCATCCAATTCTGAGCACTTTGATTTTCCCGCCTTTTTTGCCGTTTCCATGGCAACGGGTGCCATTTTGAATTCTTGGACACCGGAAACCTATTCCCCATGTCCTAAGCAACCTTCCTTTAAATTTTCATCCAATTCGGAGCATTTTGATTTTCCCGCCTTTTTTGCCGTTTCCATGGCAACCGGTGCCATTTTGAAATTCCAAGACCGGATTGCAAATCCTCACATGGGGGTCCATCAACCCATGAACTTTGGTCAAGATCTGAGCAGTAGTCTCTGAGAAAATGCGTGGACAAATTTTGAGGCGGAAAGACAAGAAGAGGAACAAGAAGAATAATAAGAATTGAGTAAAAACAATAAGTCTCCCCAAACTTCGTTTGGGAGACTTTATTAACAGAAAGGCAAATTCTTTCTTAAAATTTACATGCACGGACTCGGAAAAAAAAATCAGAAAAAAACAAAAGGATCAAAACTTCAACTTTTGATTGAAATTGCAAATGTGTTTATATTCGTTGAAATTGTGAAATCTATGATTGGAAATAAAACTTTGCAGTCAATATGAAGTTATGAATGTTGCCTTGTCAAAAATGTGGAATATGATAAAGATGCATTAAAAATAGACTATGTGTTGTTTTGTGTATATTGAATTAGGAATAATGGGACAAAACTTTAAGCGTAAAAGTTACTCTAAATATTCAAAATACCAACGTTACTGTAGAGTATTGAAACATTTGAAAGACATATTAATGTAAAATCCAGAGCTGTTATCGTCCATTACGGCTGAAAATAATTACTATCGAGATAGGAACTCCCGTGTAACTGAATGTGGAAACGGTGCAGCCTCAAATACAAATATGAAGGAATGATTGGATTCCTTGCCTATTAACATAAGTATAATCCACCTAAAGAAACTATTAATGAAATTGAAGTGTATACTAAAAGTTGTTCCTACATGACAATTCTTTGACTAAATTTTAATTGACGAAATCAATTAACTTGAAGCGCTACAACAGATTACCCTTAGATCAACAGTATTCATCAATAAACTCTCAATGTATTGATTTATTGATTTTTTCGTATAGTAACAGATTTTTTGCCGGTTCGAACATGAATCAAATGTTCGGTATTTCCAAATTACCTTCTTAAGTCACTTTGACACAAGTGTCAAGAAGTGTTATCGCACTGCTTGTTCAGTCGGCAATTTTGCTAAACAAACGGATGTGTGGTTCATAGTTGTGACATTTAGTTATTAATTATGTTAATTAGGTGTATGCGATTAGATTATTTTTAGTCAGTTGATGGTAAAAGGCGGAAACGATTGCCACAAATACCAGTGACTCGGAGTCACTGGATTCTTGATCTTTTGAAATAAATATAGATCACATAAAAACAAAACATTTATTAAATTGAAGTGTACACTTAAGATTGTTCCTACATGAAAAAATCTTTAAGCGCTACAACAGATTGAATATAAACAACCCTTACAGTTGGGTGCTGACGCAACATTCCATCCAAGTGCACTCCAAAAGCGTTCCTCGCGTGCACTTCGTCTGCACTTGAAAGTGATTCCATGACAGCCTAGAGTGAACTTGTGACCACTTTCAAGTGCACTTGAAACGAAGATGTGATCGCGGGAGTGATCGCAAAGTGCACTTGAAGTGAACTTCGTGGCAGCTTTCGATTGCTCTTAGCGATTGGTCAGTTCAACA
Source organism: Modiolus philippinarum (assembly GCA_002080025.1). Lineage (NCBI taxonomy): Eukaryota > Metazoa > Mollusca > Bivalvia > Mytilida > Modiolidae > Modiolus > Modiolus philippinarum. Next base: position 40,603 of record MJUU01059322.1, on the reverse strand, counting down.
CACGTGATATTAATATGACGAAATTAACTTTAAGCAAAAAGTATGAGAACTCCACGACTTAATTCTCTTTTTAATATATTTTTTATAATTAATTAAAACCAAAATGCCATTATAAATTATAGCGTTCTTTTGTTTTATTTATACATTCCATGCTTACGTCACATTATATTCTTCATAAATCTTTCAAAAAAGGGTATTTTATAGAGGCCTATGTTCATGCTTGAGACATTAAATTCATATGTAATTTCAAAAAAACTGTCTCGCAATACCAAATTTATACATCGATTTCAAAAAATGACCTCAAAAGTGGGAGATATTATTTGTCAGTGCTTATAAGTTGAAATATTTTGCATTTCAGCTGTTTTCCTTTCGCGCGATACCAAATTTATACATCTCTTGTCAAAAATTTCCTCAGAAATGGGAGATATTATATATCGGTGCTTATTTCAATTGTCGCGACACAACATTTATATGTATTTTTCCCAAAATTACCTTATAAGATTGAAATATTTTGCATTTCAGCTGTTTTCCTTTCTCGCGATACCAAATTTATACATTTTTTGTCAAAACTGACCTCAGAAGTGGGGGATAGTATATGTCGGTGCTTATTTCAATTGTGGCGACACAACATTTATATGTATTTTTCCCAAAATTACCTTATAAGATTGAAATATTTTGCATTTCAGATTTTTTCCTTTCTCACGAAGCCAAATTTATTCATCTTTTATAAAAAATGAAGTGGGAGATAGTATTTGTCGGTGCTTATTTCAATTGTATTTTTCCCAAAATTACCTTAAAAGATTGAAATATTTTGCATTTCAGCTTTTTTCCTTTCTCGCTATACCAAATTTATACATTTTTGGTCAAAAATGTACTCAAAAGTGGGAGATATGAATTTTCAGTGCTTATTTCAATTTTCATGACACAACATTTACCTTGTAAGATTGAAATATTTTACATTTTAGCTTTTTTCCTCTCTCGCGATACCAAATTTATACATCTTTTGTTAAAAATGACCCCAGTAGTGGGCGATATTACATGTCAGTCCTTATTTAAATTGTCGCGACACAACATTTTTATGATTTTTTTTCCAAAATCACCTTATAAGACTGAAATATATTGCATTTTAGATGTTTTCCTTTCTTGCGATACCAAATGTATGGATCTTTTGTCAAAAATGAATCCAAAAGTGGGAGATATTATATGTTGGTGCTTATTTGTAATTATATGTCTCTGTCTATATTCATTTTTGTAGCGGGAAATGTTATCTGACATGTTTTATATTTTTTCGCATTTGCTTATCCAAAAGAACGCTACGTGGAAATATATTTTATTCCCTCGGCTATCGCTTAAAATTCGATCCAACTATATGTATATAAGATAACCTCGTTTTAAGTAGTGATCCTCGCGACAGCTTTCAAGTGCACTTGAAGTTCACTAGTGAACGCGATGATACCTGTCATGGAATAGCTACCTATTCCAAAAGTGCGAACTTCGCGACAGCTAAGAGAACGCAAAGTGCACTTGAAAAGTGAACTTCAAGTTCACTTTTAGTGCACTTTTTGGAACGTTGCGTCTGCATCCATCTGTAGCTCAACGGTGTTCATTAATTTAGGGCATCTTTAAACTAATCCATGAAATATGTCGTTTTCCCGGATACATTTAGAGGAAGAAGCCATTACGTCATTCAAATACATCGGCAAACGAATACCGAAGCAAGAACGAGGAAAGAGGAAATTCTAAAATCATAAATCCAAAATCACGGCAATTCACAGCAACATGAATTGAGACAGTATGACAAAGACAAAACAAATAAACAAAAATGAACAAAAACGCTACAAAACTAAAGCATTAGCAGTGTGAATCCCTATAAAAACTGAGGTATTATCAGGTGCTGCGAGGTTTCTAGTGGATGGATTTGAATAGAAGTGTCTGTATATCCACATGATTATTTGTGGCCGTGGTTTTGTCATATGCTGTTGTAACATTTTTACAAGAAAAGTCTTCCTACAAGATGTCGAGCCACTCCTGTAAAAACATGTAAAAAAACAAACTGTTAATAAGTCTGCTTTTCTGGTTGATATTGCGTTACTCCAGTTGTGACAAATAGTGTTTCGTCGGCGAATACGCCTTAAGGCTCTGAGGATGCGGTTGGATGATTTTGTATTTGTTCCTAAGATGTCGCATCATAACACCTTTTCTTGAAAATTGTATTTTGCACACTGGACAATCTTTATCATCACCCATCTGATCTGTTTGACACACAATCGTAAAATGAAACTTTTAATTAAATTCTTTTGAGGAAAAAAGTCGTGACTTCTTGATAAATAAAGTATGTAAAAAATTCTTATTTTTTTATTGAGGCACCATTTTTCGGTCATGATTTATATTTGTAGTTGATACGTTTTGTTTAAACTCCAATTCCAAAATGAAATATCATATCGAAACTAAAATTTTCAGCCATCGTATGAACCCTTAACATGATCTGTTCCTAAAAATGACAAAATTCTAATTTAAGTTCGATATTGACCTTTGAAGTGTACTGACGTAATTTCGGAAGCTCCCAACAAAATATTAAAATTCATCTCAATCGGAGTTCAACAATTATCATTCATGTTTCTGTACATGAGGCTTATCTGGATTGATTTATTTAAAATTAAAAACTTTTTTCAGAGGATAAATCGTGGCTGGTTCGTGAAAAATGGGAGGGGTATAAACTTCATCGTACTGTTTGGAAATTTGCATATTTATATTGTTTATAGTGTCTTTAATTGCTGTAAAAATCCTAATTGTTTTACCATTTTCTTTATTGCGTATAGAAAAGAACAAATCTGTTTTAGCAAATATTGTTTGACCTACTTGGCGTCATTCTTATAAGACGTGTCATTTTATAATCCGCTATATATTTTCTAATAAATGTTCGTTTCCTTAATCACTAAAACTTCAATTAAGTTAAAACTATGTTGTGCTCAAAACGTTTGATAAAACATTATAAAAGATGGCAGTTGTCGGCGATATCCTTTCATTTGTTCTTTGTTTATAAACTTGATTACTCACAAATCTACATTTATCTGAATGTATGACACATTATATAAAAATATTTCGAAACTATGAAAAAAATCATGCTGGTTACACAATTCACATTCTTACAAGAAAATATCAAAGAATTTTACATGTAACTACCAAGAAATGATCGCAATCATTCTTTACATGTTTCATAAAAAACAAGAGGAATTTCTGAGTCATGTTCAAACCGGAATAAATTTCTGATACTTTACGAAAATACAATACATTAATAGATTGTGAGGGTATCATTAATCAATAAACACTGTAGACCTAAGGGTTTTTATATTCAATCTGTTGTAGCGATTTATGTTAATTGCTGTTCGTCAATTAAAATGAATTAAAGACTTTTCATGCAGGAAGAATTATAAGTGTTTACTTCAATTTAGATCAAGAATCAAGCCACTTCGTGTCACTGGTATTCGTCTTCAATTACACGAGAGTTCCTATCTCGAAAGTCCTGTATTACACACATATGTACTGCATTCAACTAACTTAAAATAATCTAATTGCATACACCCAATTAACCTGATTTATCTAATTAAACACTATATGTCGTCACAACAATGCACCTCACACCCGTTTGAGAGGCGTTGTATCCCCTAACTAACCTAATTAATTACGTAAGATAACGTCACAAAAAGCGCTTCACACTTATTTCGGAGGCGTTGAACTCGCCATAGGAATAACATTGACCGGAAGTCGCTAGAAAAATGTTTTTCTTCATCACTGCCCGAGACAAACTGTTAACAAAAATTTGTCAGAACCAAACAATGGAACAACGATTACAGTTGTTCTTCATCTGGAAGTTACCATGAGGCCTTCAAGAACCGAACCGTCAGTCAAAAGAACGAACAATCCATGGACAACGGCAACATCGGAAACACTAAGAGACAAGGACACCACTTGAGTACAGGACAAAAAAGAAAACTGAAGACACACATACAGATGAACAACATGGACCCAATAAAAACCATGGGTGAAATCAGATGTACCGGTAAAGTAAGCATCTCCTGCGTCTTGTAAGACACCAACTGTGTTGAATATGTGAACTCCGGTAGTAAAGTCAAATCCGATAGAGGAAAAACAAACTTTAGTTGTAAAGGGAAAGATCTGTTGTCATCTGGGAAACATATATTGCATACCGATCCACACGATCGTGGTGTCGACCGTAAAACTTCTGTTAGTGAATACTTTAAATTTGTAAGCACCTGAGGTCTATCAATTAAGTAACTGTATCGACCACAAGCCCTTGAGTAGCGAATGAGTTGTGAGATGTAAACTCCATTTGTTGGTGCTATTGGAATGTTGCTACAAAGGGAAGTTGACTATTGCAAAAGTGAAGTCATCGCAATTGTCATACAACGTAGTTTGTAGTGTACCTCTGTTGTCAATTTCAAGATGAAGGTCAAGAAACGAGGCCGGTCGATGTTGAAGTAGTAGTATTCTTAAATTCAGGCTCTTTTGGATAAATAAGATGGAGAAAATCACCGAATACATCGGCAAACGAATACCGAAGCAAGAACGAGGAAAGGGGGGAATACTCTTTCGAAGGCTCTCATAAAATTGTCTGTAAATGTATTTTACGTTTGGTTTTGTGTAATTTATATTGACAGCTTGCAAACTTTGACCTTTTCACAGTGTGTGGAAGTTTTAAAAACAAGTAGTAGTTAAAATATTGTTAGATAAAAGAAAAGGGGGGGG
>MJUU01059322.1:9865-35826 GCA_002080025.1 Modiolus philippinarum | reverse complement strand
GGGGGGGGGGCTGATTCAATTGTTTCCCTATCAATAAGTTTTTTATTCATTCATTCTTTTATTTATTTTGTTTATTTATCTATTTGTTTGTTGACCATTTGAACTACACAATGGGTAATTCAGCGTTGAAATTGATCGGAAAAAGAAATTTCGATCATCAAAGGGTATTCATTTGCATTTGGATGGACCCTTTGGTCTGAGCGCGCAGCGCTCAGACCCGCAATTATTAAGCGCAAAATTTGCACATAAAATGAAAGACAATTGAAAGCGCTTTCAAATGAGCCTATTTTGACAAGGATCCGTTGAGAAATAAAGAAGTTATCAACGTTTGAAATTCGGAAATTTTAGTTGGTAATGTTAAACATATTCCACTTAATTTTGAGAAATTCCATTCTCTGTCTCAAACATGAGCTTTTCTGACATTTGGCTAAAATGTTAGCGTTTGGAATAATGCAAAACTGCAATGACTGTCTAAGTCTGCAAAATTCGGACGTAAGATGATGCAACGGATTGCATGACGAGTTTCTGCTAAAATTGCATTTAATTCGTCTAAAATTTTGTCGAAAGTCCTCTTTTCAAGAATTGCTAAAAGTTTAGCTTCTACAAATTGTTAAAAAAGTTCAGATTTGAGACTAGAAGTGGAATTTCTCAAAACTAAATGGAATATGTTGTCTTTCGAATTATAAAATCATATGAGGAATTAATTTCGGAAATGGCCATACAGCTCATTAAAATTATTGCAGTTGGAGTTAACATATGTGTTATGGTCTCATGTTCATTTACTCCATATCCTTTCGTAAAATATTTAATACAGGAGTTTGTCTTTTATTGCAGTGTGGAGTTGGTAAGACAATTCCAAGTGGTAGAGATGTATGCTCTTTATTTTCCTTAGATATGGTGTACTTGTACATGAGATTATATCTCATGTGTACACTTTGTTTGATTACTATTATCTAAATTCATGTAAATTCTAAAACCTAAGGATTAACTCCCTTCATTATAGTTTTCTCCTTAGCTATATTTGATATTACTGATTATTCGGACTTCGTTTGGTTTTATGCATTTTAAACATTCTTTGAAATTATTGATTTCCTTTGTTTGGGTTCTAGTGCTGCTGACGAGGAATTAATTTCCGAAATGGCCATACAGCTCATGAAAATTATTGCAGTTGGAGTAAACATATGTGTTATGGTCTCATGTTCATTTACTCCATATCCTTTCGTATAATATTTAATACAGGAGTTTGTCTTTTATTGCAGTGTGGAGTTGGTAAGACAATTCCAAGTGGTAGAGATGTATGCCTTTTATTTTCCTTAGATATGGTGTACTTGAACATGAGATTATATCTCATGTGTACACTTTGTTTGATTACTATTATCTAAATTTATGTAAATTCTAAAACCTAAGGATTAACTCCCTCCATCATAGTTTTCTCCTTATCTATATTTGATATTACTGATTATTCGGACTTCGTTTGGTTTTATGCATTTTAAACATTCTTTGAAATTATTGATTTCTGTTGTTTGGGTTCTAGTGCTGCTGATGAGGAATTAATTTCCGAAATGGCCATACAGCTCATTAAAATTATTGCAGTTGGAGTTAACATATGTGTTATGGTCTCATGTTCATTTACTCCATATCCTTTCGTAAAATATTAAACTTCATACAACCAAACGATATCCAGTAATATCAAATATAGCTAAGGACAAAACTACAATGGAGGTAGTTAAACATAGGGTTTAAGAATTTACATAAATTTATATAATAGTAATTGAACAAAGTGTACACATGGAATATAATCTCATGTACATGTACACCATATCTAAGAAAAATAGAGAGCATACATCCCTTGATGTATATACGTTTTTGAGACAGTAATTTCACTCGGTTGACAAAATCGCTGTACTGTAAAAGAGAATGAGTTGTGAAATGTACACGCCATATTCCAGAGATGTGGGAATATTACTTCTCAAAAACGGAAAGTTCACTATTGGAAAGTCGAAATCAAAAAGCTGTCGTAAAGTTTTGTTTTCATACGTCCAAAGTTGTCAATGTAGAGGTGAAGGTCCAGGTATAATACTGATGATGGTGTATCAGTTGTCTCTGTAATTTCGATTTCATTTGGGTATATAAGATGAAGGTTATCCTGAAATTGAGGATTGTTCAATGAAAGAACATCATCTATATAACGGAAGCTGAAATTAAAGGACTTGGCTAGCTTGTTGTCTTTTTTCCGAACTAGCCATTGTATTAACCTGGCTTCATATGAATAAAGAAACAAATCTCCTAAAAGTGGCACACAATTAGTCCCCTTAGGTATCCCTATTGTCTACTGCAAAACTTGCCCTCGAAATTCTACAAATATGTTATCAATGAAGAATTCCAGCATTGCGATGACATCCTCCTCAGTATACCTTTTGTGTGAATCAGTGTGATGTTAAACAAAATAGGCCCCATCTTTACCCATCACTACATATGAAGATTTTCTTTCACACTTTTTAATACAGAAAGACTGATCTATTAAATCCGAGAGTACTGACTTTAGCTTATCGTGTGGAAGAGTAGTAAATATAGTAGAAAAATCAAATGTTTTTACACTGTTGCAGTAGTTGAGATCAGTTGAATATAGATATTCTAATAAGTCTTTCAAGTTTTGAGAATCAACATCTGACTCCCGCCACTTGTTGAGTATACTTTATCACTATATATCTTAAGGCCATCTTTGACTGCAGTAAGTAATGAAGTTACGAGCTTAGAAAGGGATTTTGTTGTGCATTTGGTAGACCCAGCAATGTTTTTTTGTTTGTAAGGCCATTTATGCAATTTAGGTACCCAGTAGATTTATGGCAAGCTGTTGTTCTCTTTACTCAAACTGATAACGAAGGAAGGCAATCCTGATTTGTGATTGTTTAGTATTTCCTCCCGAGGTATGGTGGAGAGTTTGTATGTGAGGTTGTCAAATGAATTGTCAATGTCCATCTCTTTCTTTAAGCAGTCAATGAAGTGACTTTTGCAGATGAATGTGATGTTTTGGGCCTTGTCAGCTGGTACAATGACATAATTTGGTCATTGAGGAAGGACAATGTTTTTACTACCTCGGAATCATCGAATATGCTTTTGGGCTCATAGTTATCTAAAGGCTCGTCAATCGAGCTACAATCAATGACTTTATGGACCTATTTCAGCCGAAAAGTGTTTCAATCTTTTCTTTCTCTCTCTAAGCCCATTATTTGGCATATTTCTCAACTGTGCACCTTCAATATTTTAAAGTTTGGTTTCCAATTGACGGGTTGGGTTTCACGATATTTTGTAAAGAGATCAAATAGTTTCTCATTGTTTACGATGTTGAGGTCCCCTGTTATAACGTAACCAGCAGGAGCGTACATAAATGGGGAAGAGAGACAAGAACAATCATGTGCTTTGGATTTGAAGTCATCAATTTTGACATCCCGCAATACCCGTTTGTGATTGAAGATGTTAGTTGCAATTGGTTTTGTATAGGTATAAGATGTATAAGAGGAACTGCTTGGTCTTTTAAGTGTGGGGGTATCTTGGCGGTAACATGTTTATTGTGAAGAATATTGCCAAGATAGATGCAATCTTAGCCTTTGTTTGTAAATTTCAGTCTTAAGAATGAACGACGTTCTTGTTCATTAGAAGATGTTCTGACAGGTTTAGATAGTCTGTGATGAGCAATATCTAGGACAGTTTCAGTTTATCTGTATTCATGTGACGATGGATCTGTCACTGAAGAGTTTAAGCAGATTTTATCAAATGAATGTAATTTTGAATGGGGTAAAGAGTATAGCTTTGTACGTATGTGATGAATACCTAGGGGGTAATTCATGTATGGTAGAAGACCAGTAATTGAAATGTGGTGCAGTTTTGGGGAAGTGTAATGTTCATGACAGCGATGACGACGATGGTTGGTCAGTGATTAAATATTAACTATATAGATGAAGCTGATATTAAAAGACTGGGCCAATTTTTTGTCTTTATTTTGAAGGATCCCTTCAATGAATTCAGATTCATAGGATTGGAGAAACAGATCGGCTAAAAGAGGAGCACAGTTTGTTCCTATTGAAATTCCGATTGTCTGTTGAAAAACAAGTCCTCCAAACTGGACAAATATAGTGTCGATCAGAGCTTTGCTCATGCCTAATGGGAGGTCCCCATTTCTGGTCCTTTTGCGCAACTCGTTACAATGTCAAACAACGTTACACCCATGCATTTACGGGTCATAGATGCAGGATAGTCAACAAAAATAAAGTCAAATGGTAAGATGCTATTACAATCATTGTAATCCGTTACCAGACAAAAGTACTTGTGTTAACAATTAGAACATATAGAGAAGCACAGGGCACTCCTCAAGTCGAGTGTAAGAAATCTTGTCAATTTAAAATAGTGGTGTTTCCTGTTATTTCTACTTCTTCAATTATTAGTAGGGTGCCTAATGTCCAAAAATACGCTTAATTTGCGAGTTTGGGTTAATGGGATTAAACACGACTAATTTTTGTTTTATAGGCTTGAATAGTTATCAAAGGACAAGATAGGATAAGGGCCGTTTTAGCCCCCTCTTCAAATATCTTTATGATTAATAGCCCTCACATTGAGACTGACAAAAATGACATTTTTTTTCCTGTTCAGGCCTAACGATGGTTGCCTAGCAACCGATTTCGAATAAACTGTAAAATGACAGAAAAACACCACAATTGGATCATAACAAAGGAATAAAATATCACATATTTATGTTATATCTGTAATATATAAGGCCAAAATGCCCTCCAGTGTATATTACGTTCTTTTTCCATACTTATGATGAACCTGGCAACCAAAAATCTCCTTAGCAACGCTTTAAATTAAAGATAAAATGAGAAAAATAGGAAACAACAGAAAACTAAAGGGTTTAAATATCGAATAAATGATATTGTCGTACAACAAATATGTAAAAGGGTAAAAAAGTATGGAGGTTCATGTTATTTGCTATACCTTTGAAGAACCTAGCAACCAAAACTGCTCTTAGCAACGTTAAAAATTGTTAATGATCTAGAAAAAAAGTCTGAACAATAGCCTATGCAAAGGCATAAATATCAGTATAATACTATATCTGTATTACTGTATTACTATTTCCCTTTCTGCATCCCTTCTGCCTGTAGCAGAAGCCTATAGCAATGCACCCTGTCCTTAGCAACGGTAAAAATTGTAGACGAAATCGAAGAGTATGCGAAATATAGCAGATGCAAGGCCATTTATATCAATAAATTTATATTTCTATATTAGAGTTAAATGACTGTATAAATCCCTTTTCGATTCTTATTGGGGACCTAAAAACCCAAATTGGGGGTATACACCAAACAAGAATATATGCATGACAATGTAGTAATATACTGTCGCTCCCTTACACGACGAACATGACTGCCTAAGTCTTTCTTAGCAACAGTAAGAATTAAAAAAAAAACAATACACAGATAATAACACTTGGAAGGATGTATAGATATTTTGAGGTAACACTACTTGATAAAAGAACCAGTGATATGATGTATTTGGAGAGATTGTGATTCATGTACATTTACTCAATATCCTTTCATTGTTTGTTTATTGACTACATGTAGGAGTTTCACATACATAATTTTTCTCCATATCCCCAATTCACTGCAGAAGTTTTACGGACGACATTACGATCATGTTGACCGATACGGGTATCTGTTTCCCAGATGACAACAGACCGTTCCCTTTTACAATGTAAGTTTGTATGTTCAATACGGCTGGTATTTTATGAGAAACACGAGATGCTTACTAGACCGGTGCACCTGATCTCATCTATGGGTTTAATTAAATTGGGTCTGTGTTTTCACCTGTGTGATCCATCATTTCTTCTGTGCCGTAATGTCTTTTGCGTTTCTGTTTCCAGTGCGGACATTATCTTTGGACTTTAATTTTCTAGACTGACAGTTTTATTCTCACTTACTTCACAAAGAAGCTTACAACATATTGCTGAACGACAAACTATTTAATAACAAAGTAATACATCATTATATTCAATGAATTTTCATTAGTGTTTGTTTATTTCATAAAAATCCAAGACAATTAGTTTTATAATTTGTTTCTGTTAGTATGCTGGTAACAAAAGAATTTCTAGTTAAAAGATGTAAAAACAAAGACATTTCTCTTCGGAATATAAATATGCTGGTCTAATAGGTCTTTTCAAAAAATCATTTGGTTTGCTCTTCGGTTTCGGCATTTAAAAACAATGAAACAGTTCCGGTTTTCAACCCAACACGGAAAGCGTTGTTCATCCTGAACACGGTTCATAACACTGTTTTTTATTACTTGGTCATTGTTTACTGTGAAACTACACTAATTTCGTTGGAATTAAATAAATGTATTTACCAAACCGTACAAGTGATAACCGGAAACGAAGAGTGTTTGTATCTCCACTTGATTGGAGAGTTCCAATCCAGGAATAGATAAAACACTTTTTGAAAAGGGCTATACTAATTTTAACATGTTGACAAATAGTTGTATGGAGATAAAATTAATGAGAACAAAATTGTCAAAATACCTAAAATATTGAGGTCAATTTAAAATGGTGGATGTCAGACTGACATGCATCCCCTAGACTTACTACCAGCACACATACAGGGAGACTTGTTGCTACTTTGCTGTGAACTGGACATTCAAGTAAAAAAATAACAAAGTAATCGAACCATGAAATTGTGGATAGAGATCTGCAAGATGTAACAATAAGTTTAGGTTTTACTGAATAATTGACATGAATGTTAAAATTAAACAAAGTCCATAAACCACGAGTTCAAGATTTCGAATTACTCTGACAGGGGTCGGGCTAATCGGCAGTTGAACATATCTTGTAATAATGGTATGTATAAACTGCCAAGAAATATAAACACAAATGAAAAAAGTCAGTGAAACATAAAACTAAGGTTATGGTTAATGATAGGAAAACTACAGTATCACCCCTATTATGCTGAGATCTCGGCGAACAGTTCAGGTAAGAAGAGTTCGCGTATAATCGGTTAAGTCCGGTTGGATAATGTTAAGCCCTGTTGAGAAAAATGGAAACAAATATCTGATTTTAAGTAACATTGGATAACGTTTTGTCCCGCTTCAGGATAATGTTAAGGTACGTTTGTTTGATATTTGAACAATATTACCTGTACCTAAACGTTACCCAGCTTAATAGGGGGGAGTATTAACCAAGTAGATAACAGAATTAATGAAAAACTACACTTGAATAAAAGTTATTTTCGTTTTGATTCAGAAAGTTAACGTATGGACTTCCTTTTTTCGATTGTCTTTCATATACCTTACATAATAATTCACAGCCATTTGTTTTTTAACGTTTTCGATTAATTTCTTCAATTACTGTATTTAATACTTCAAAATAAAAACATAAAGCAAATCTCATTACTGTAAATGATGCAACATTATACCTAGATGATATAATAATTGTATCTACTTATAGATATGTACACCAATTATCAAGAAACTCAACAAAAATCAGAATACTAACTTAAATATAATCGTCTAAGGGCCCGACAAACCAGAATAATTTACTGAAAACCCAGGATAATCATGCATTGTGCTTTTACGAGCTCTTAGAAATAGATTATATTATCGTCTAAAGAAAGGGGCCAAATTGTTTTGAGTTTGCCATTTCTCATCCTGTACTTTCCTTATAAGGTAAAACAATCTAGGAAAAGGCTTAAAATTAAGCTTGAATATAGAAATTATAAGACTCAGAAACATTTTTACACACCATAGATTATATTTCTGTTAAGTTACATCTAATTTTGAGTTTCAATTTTCGCACAGTTCTTCGTCGCCATGGAAGCAGTAACCATCATGATACCAACAAGCTTTAATTCTATACACCATATATTGTAGTACTATGTTAAACTATGATACTCCCTGGTGGTCATTTTGGGTGAGGTATGAACGTATTAAATCAAAAACTTGGAAAGGGACAACCCGAGGACTATAGTGGCCAAGTTTGGTTCCAATTGGCTAAATGGTTTCAAAAAAGATTTTTAAATGCATTTCCTACAAGGTCATATGTTTAGCTATGTTCAATGCTAGCGGCCATCTTGTGTAATGTATAAACATAACAAGACCAATTACATGTCTGTAATTCAAGTAATGACAAGTTCAAAAATGCATAAATTCCATAATTTTTATCCAAATCTCACCAAAAGGGGAGGTGCACATTTTCAATGTGTTCAGAACAACTGTGCAAAGTTTCAAAAGCATCAGGTATAAGGTTTCAGATTACACAAACTCAGTACCGTAATGTTAAAATTTGATGAAAAAATGACTAAGTTCAACAATGGATAAATTCAACAACTTTTTTTCAAAATCTCACCAAAAGGGGAGGTGCACATCAATTTGTCCAGAACAACTGTGCAAAGTTTCAAAAGTATCGGGTTAAAGGTGTCGGAGTTTCAGAATACACAAACTTGGTACCCCCAAAGCGTGACGGACGGACGGACGGACGGACGGACAGACAGACAGACAGACGGACGGACGGACGGACGGAGTCGAGCGGCTCCTAGACCTGCGGTCACCGTTGGTGACGCAGGTAAAAATCACATATTAAAAAATTGAAGGAGACCCCAAGATATTGGTACTACTTCGCTTCGTTTTTACTGGTTTCAGATGAGGATCTTTGAATGAAAAATTAACGACGGACGGTCGTGCGACGGATACCGAGTGATGGCAAAAACTAACTCTGTGTATAGCCAGGTGAGCTAAAAGAATGGATATAACTGTCTTGGTTTTTTGCGGTTTTTTTTTTTCATTCTTGTAGTAATATGCTTAAACAGTGATATAACTCGACTACCCTCAACACATGCCAGACATAGTAAATGAATTGTCACAAAATAAAACCAATATTGTGTTGAAACTTTTTCAATGCATGGCCTCGTGGAACTGGCTCATTGTTCAATAATAATGCTTATAAGTCACATATAGGTCTTCGAATTTTATAAGGCAAATCAACAGTCGAGTGCTGTGTAGTCGCTTCTATATTTTGTAATCATTTCTTAGTCATTTTTCTGACAACAGTTGGCATTACATGGAAATTATTTTGGTACAATTATGTTAATTAATACATACACACTTCAAATGCCAAAACACAATCGTCCGGCTTTTGAACATGAATGTTTGACGCACTTACAGCATGATGAGCGCCCCAGATCAGGTGATGATTTATAATAAAGTTGTATTCAAAATACAATGAAGACAGTGTTGTACGTGTAAGTGCCGCATGTGCTAATGTCTGACATTAAAAAAGTTTAATATCCCCTCAAAAAAATAGTTTAATAGCCCCTCTCCCCCAAATGCACGTCTGGGTATCGAACCTGGACCGCCTGCTTATCAGTCAACCACGCTAGCCATATTACTATATCGTCAAGCCTACGGTAGATGCACTGGAATATTAGACTGAAACACAATAAAGTGGTGTGGGTGTCAGTGCTGGAACTGTATGTCTTACACAATGTTAAGGGTAGCATGAAACTGATGTCGATATCTCATTAAACTACCTATATATTGATACATGTGTTAATACCTTTCATTTATTAAAACAAAACAACAAAAAAATAAATAAAAAAAAAAATAAATAAAATCTGCATTTCCGAGTATCGAACTTGGTCCGCCTGTATATTAGGCAACCACGCTTCGCATCCAGACTATACATCTTGTGAAATTAAGTGGTATTTAAATAGTGGTCAGGTTACAACAACAATAATAAAAAGGTTATTATCCACGGACTTCTGTTTTCTTACAGTTTGTTACATCGAGAAGCGACGTACATCATTTACATTCCCGGTGTACACGGTGTGGGCTAGACTTTGATGTAGACGAAAAAGTCGTGTCCCGGCCAGTCTCACTGTGTGTCACCCTCACAACATTCAAGGTTTCATTTCTACCGTTCATTATTTTAGTTAGAATACTGGTAGTTTAGAATTGGTACTTCTTTATGGCAGACTGGCCAACTAAATGACATGGTAACGTTAGGTGGAGGACGACCGAAAGTGATTGAAAAATAGATTAAAGACATTGTACCCACTATCTTACAAATGTCTTTTACATAAAATATTACATGAGATATTATTGTGTTCACAATGTATAATATATTTTCAATAAACTGTAGAGGGATAGCGACGGCTGTGTCAACTTGCCGTTCTCGGTGTCCGGGCTTGTATCGATCCGTTCCGTATTGTACGAGATATTATAGCAATGTAACTATGGTAAACAACAAACAAAAGTTAATATTTAGATATGAACAAGGACGTAGACCAGAGTTTTCTTTACAGGCATCGAAAGAACAATTTAACATCTTCCTTTTCTTGCTTTTAATTATTTGGTCTACGTCCTTGCTCATGGTGCAATTTCGCCGGGAATATGAACTTTTCATACAAAATCTTCATTTTTGGGGATAATGGGCATGTTTGGAGGCAGATATCTTTCACATAGTCCAAAATTAATATAAAAATCAAAACTTCAATTAAAATTTAAGTTTTTATTGTCAAATTTTAACACAAATTGGCACAGTTTAATGAAGTTGAAAATATCCAATTTAAGGGGGGCCAAAAACGGCCATTATCCTACCTTGTCCTTTCATATTCTTCATTGTCGTAGAAAGTTTCTGTGGTCACAATTTCTAAAATGTCTAATTTTAAAGGGGTACCCTATTGCAGATCTTTAGAAATGGTACCTTTAAATTTATAGAAATTAGTAGGAGTCTCTACTATTCTGATAAGGCACTATTTTTGTAAAAGTCCAGACCTAAAATATGGTTTTGCTAGCTTAAATGTATCTTGTTATTCATTGAGTTTTATTATTTGTCGGTGATAAGCTTGGAATAAAAGGAGTCGTGAATTAATGACATTTCGATTAATATGAATTTACTTACCTGAATTTTCAAAATATTTGAAATTAAACGGAAAGATAACTATCAACTGCACATCTGTTCCAAAAATCATGGGTGTCATGTCTGCCATTACAGAGAAATCGACAAATAAAAGAACAAAGTTTGCGTAAAAAACTAAAAATTTTACGATAATCTGAAATTTAAATCGCTTTAGGAATCTTGAATCGTACGAAACACGACTGCTCTAATAAATGTGAAGGTAAAATGACATGTAGACCAAGTCTTATCAAATTATTTGGGTCTGTTGATAATTTCATAATAGTCGTATTTTGAGTTTCATGAACATGTTTATGTTTTCACATTTAAATTGAGATTTCGCTAGCCATATAGATAATGAAATAGGATTTTGGTCCACTTTGATTAGTTTTATTAAGGTTATGTTAGTGCGTTTTTCATAAGGAAATTTACTCATATCACACCACAAACAAAAATGGAATGTATTTTTTTTTTTGAGGTTTTATTCAATTTTGAAGAGGTAGGGCTTAATAAATGTTTAAGGTTTACTTTAAATAATGGTTTAACTTAGAATAATTGAACATAATATTTGAACATCAGTAACTGATGTATCGTAATTGTAAGCTCTGCGTCTACATATTTAAAAAAAAATATTTTATTTGATCAGGGCGTCTTGTATTGGCTGGAAGAACTGGTTCTGGGAAAAGTACTACAGGAAATAATATCATCGGTCGCACGGCATTCAAAGCCTTGATGTCTGCGTCATCTGTTACGAGTGAGTGTCAGAGGGAAGCCGTAATCATAAATGGATCAAAGTATGTAATTGTTGATACGCCAGGATTGTTTGATACTCGTATGTCAAAGATGGAACTTTCAAAAGAAGTTGTTCGTTGTGTCAATATGTCAAGTCCTGGTCCGCATGTCTTTCTCTTGACTGTAAATGTTGGAAGATTCACGAAAGAGGAAATAGACTGCTTCACAGAAATGTTTGAACTTTTTGGGGAAAACCTAAACAGATTTTCTGTCATTGTTTTTACTGGGAAAGATCAGTTATTGTTCGAAGGAATATCAATCGAAAATTTCATTTCGAGATGCGAAGAACTAAAACATATCATTACAAAATGCAACAATAACTACATTGCAATTAATAACAGAGCTACCGGAGAAAAACTTGATAACGAAATTGAACTATTGATGCAAAAGGTTCATTCCATTATTGCTTCAAATCGATATCAGCACTACACAAATGAAATGTTCAAAGAAGCCGAGCTTGCGTTTAAACGTAAAGAAAAAGAACTGAAGGAGGAAGCAGAAAGAAAGAAAAAAATAGAACATGATAAAATTCGGGCTGAAATGCAACACATTGTTGAAGCATGCAAAATTGAAAACGACGGAATGAAGCAGAGAATAGCTGCTTTAGAAAACGAAAAGGCAATACTGCAGCGAAGTTCAAGACATGATTTGGCGCAGATCGAACTGGTCAAAGGAACAACAGCGTCACTTGAAGGGGCTATTAAAAGCACGGACGAGAAACGTGCTAACATGATGAAAGATATGCACCAAAATCACCAGGATCAGATAGACAGAATTGAACAGAGGTATAATGAACAAATGGATTCAATGAGGGAATCCAGTCAAGCTAATCAGGCACAGCTACAGAAAGTATTAGGCGACATGCAAGCACAACACAAAGCAGATATGCAAGCATCACGTGAACATAATAGACGTTTAGAACGAGAACTTGCAAGTTGTAAAAAGCCGGAGAAAAGTTCTTGGTGCCCATTAATGTAAATTATCAATGCTTATCGCCCCTTGCTTTTGCAAATATATGGGATACAATTTGGACATATATGAGGGAGTCAGAATAGATGACTTTGCACAGTTTTCCTCAATTTGTATTTTGATCTTAAAAATGCCAGTAGTATAAACATTTCATGAGGAGCTAATTTTCAACAAAAAGAATATTTTCAGTTTTTTTACTTGGGAACTCGCCCAAACCCATCTAGCACTTGAAAGTTATATATATGAATAGTCAAACGGATCATCCTAGAACACTTTTTGTGATAAGGTCAATGTTATTTTTTTCATAAGTTTAATGTGCATCCAAACGTGACTAATTAGCTATTCATTTCCTTATGGTGTCAGTATCCAAGTAATCAATGTTGTGAGGCCTTTATTTTGACAAGAACCGTAACTCTACTTCCAAGCGTCAAAAATGTAGAGCACCGTAAACGTAACGCTTTCCTTATTTTGTCTGTGCACTAGGTTGCGGTTAATACTCTTTCCTCGTCTAGATGCTGAAATGGCTTTTGTCTACTGGATTCGACACAGCGTGACACAACGTTTTTGTTGTTTTTTGCTTCGAGTTTTGAATACTGGGATATAGATTCCTCTGAGCAGTAAAGCTTTCTATTTTTGTATTGCTTTATGTCTTGGTTATTCAGTAATGATTGTTGGGTGTCCTACAGGTATCGTGCCGGTCTTATTGCTGTAGTGGTAGAGTGAAATAACGTCGTAGTAATTATTTTTTTTCCTTCGTGTACCGCTTTCTGCATTGTAAATGCCTTTGTACGTCCAACATAAAATGCATTGCTAGGCTCCAAAGGGTAAACATGCTGTAGAGATTTTACGAAGCTTTGTACGTTCGGATAATTTTGTATTTCTCTATCGAAATCGCACTCCAATACACCGTCGAATGTATAGCCTTGGTCCTCTATGAATCTCTTCTTTTCCAAAGTAATTTGATGTTATTCACACATGGTCATATTGTTTACTTTATTGACGGTCGAGGTACTATAGCAACGTAATAAGCCGTGCAAGAAACGAAAATTGTATTCAGTGACGTTATTCTCGTGAGACCCATTTTCTTTGTAGTCACCGATTTCCTTCTCCGAATTAATTGCATTTTAGATGGCTACTGTAGTCATTTCATTGCTTTGATGGATTTTTTCTTTCCCGGGCAATATCATTGAGCGGGTATCATGCCTATTGTGTCTTGTTTGAAGCAAGGTTTGAAATACTAATTTACAAGCTGATCATGAGGCTATAGTAATGCATCGATCCTCGGTGGATGCCATCTCAAAAAACAGTGGTTTGAGCGTAAGGCGGATTCTTCTCAATATGTCAAAATAGGACTAGTTCGTTTTTCTCACATTCTTCACAGTTGGCATGTTCATCGATTATATTATTCATACAAATTTGAAATGTTTACAGTATGAAAATTACCCGATTCGTCTGGTTGTATCCTTAATCACATTGACAATGTCGTCTTGGGCACACTCGAAATCCAAAACGATGTATGTTTGGTTCTGTTTCTTCTTGTGGTATGGCAGGTAGCATAATACATTGATGCCCGCTTGGATAGAAATTGTTGAAATGTTTTGAAATGAATATGTCCCAATTCTTCTGTTGACAGTCTTTCACGGTTCTTGCACTTGTTCTAACTGTAACACCTGGAATGTCCGGCTTGTGCAAATCGATGCAAAGTGTTCATTTGAGGTATCTCCTGTATTCCTTACATGGAATCAATTCATCTTCTGCTGGTTCGCCAGTCCTACCGCAGTGCTGACACAGTTCTTTGAGGATGTGTTCTTTTTTGTATTGTATCCTTGGCATTTTTTACAGTAAAAGACATGTGACAAAATTTAAATTTAATTACTTATGTGGTCTCATTTAATAACTTTATCGTCCAATTAAAATTAAGAGAAAAAAATTATATTCCGCTAAAGTTAAATTTGTTTATCTAAATAAATTATATAAAAAATTATTTGAAAGCTCTCATACCATGTATATCTTTGTTATGTTTATTCTCGCTTGGAATGTCTGTTCATTTCTTTTTCTTTTCTAATGCGTCTCGGGCTATGGAGGCGCCAACAAATCACAAAAAAATACACCGAAAATGTTTTTGTCTCGGAGATTATCTTGCCTTGTATTTCTGTATTTGAGATCTTTCCTCAAGTCCATGTTGTACTTTTCTGTTATCTTCACTACGGCCTCTGTTCTTTCTTTTGGGTGGACGAAATTATCTGGATGGTATGCGTCATACCAGTAGTTATGATGCCTTTTGATGTTACTGTAAAGTTTTTTCATCTTTTTTCTTAGTAACTTTTTTTGAATACCCTTAGCGTTGTTGAAAATACTAAGAGTTACATTTCTCTCTTTAGTCGTTCAGTGGCATCTAGTGATGAGGTGGTATCAGTTCCCATCTCTACCGGTTGTTGTTGAACTAGATTTCCACATTCAATCTGTTCGCTTTTTTTAACACGGTGTATATCCAAAACGGAACCTTCGAGATCAAATACGCGTTACGTGGTCCTTCGGGAATAAGTAACGGATCCTATTTGATGAAAGTTATGTCAACAGCTTGGATACCCATATAAACAATGGACTTATGTAAGGAGGAAAGGTAAATATGTCATATATATTGCTCTTACGGAACGCCCTGGTGTATGATTCAATACAAGATCAACTCAACAGTTATATACGAGTACTGAAATTGCTTTGGTATGCTTTCTAACGAAAGGACTGTCAATGGTACGGTAAAATGAGGACACATTTTTATGATAATTTGCTATTTGAAATCGTTCTACATAACTATTTCTACATACATTGGAAGAAAACATCTGTATGCATCTTTTGAAACTCCAGTACAGTTTCAAAATTTCATTTAAGGCCATTAAAATTGGTTTGAAAATGAATGACTAGTAACGGCACCTTTTCGATTTTAAAACAATGTGTACAAGTTTATTTTTCTTTGTTTTAGGAAAAGTGGGTTAAAACGAAAATCAAGTCAAGCATTCAGAAAATGTCGGTCAAAGTGACATAAATTAGCCTGGATGTTGACTTACCATCAGAGATGTACGCATACACGAGGTTACATGAAACTGCCATGTCAATTGACTGAGATATGAACTAAGTTATACATTGAAATATAAGCCACTCCAGCGGAAAATATAGTTTTCAGAGACCTGATTTCATGAGATAGGCTATCAGCCTTCATCTAAAGTGCAATGATGATACATTTTTTTGTTTTACGAAAGGATATGGAGTAAATGAACATGAGACCATATCACATACATGTGTATGTTAACTCCAACTGCAATAATTTATTTTATTTTAATGAGTTGTATGGCCATTTCGGAAATTAATTCCTCATCAGAAGCACTAGAACCCAAACAGAGGAAGCCCATAATTTCAAAAAATGTTTAAAATGCATAAAACCAAGCGTAATCCGAATAATCAGTAATATCAAATATAGCTATGGACAAAACTACGATGGAGGGAGTTAATCCTTAAGTTTTAGAATTTATATAAGTTTAGATACTTACGGAGATGTGCACCTACATGCGGACACGGAAGCGGACAGCGAGGGTACCCCAATATTCCCACTTTTTAGCTTCGTTGAGGCGAACTGAAATTCACTAGACGTTTGAAACTAACTTGGAAATATGAACTTTGACAAGGATGTCCTGGCATTTAATTTAAGTAAATCCAGCTTTAGAATCCATTACAGGGTCCTAAATCGAGATTGAATCATGTACTACTAGTAATGATATAATTGTTGCGGTAACATATGCTATTTTTTAAGGACTTCCATAAAATATTAAGCTACAGACAATGAAGGGCAAAGTATTGGTCAAGCCTGGATAATTGTCCATGCCATGAATTACATTACGGGTATTATTCTTCACAATGGTTTATTTATTGTAAGATCAATGAGATGTAAGGTGCACTTGTTCACAAATGGACTCAAATGCAAACTCTAACTCTGATATAAAATATATGTCGGAGTGTCTTATTTGTTATGATTTGGGTAGTAACTTTCCAGATTATTCATGTGATCATACATGATTGAAATATAACATTTAGCTGCTGAGAACTGGATCTAATTATATATATATGTTGCAGGGCAAATTGGAATCCAGGTGGATTCGGAATCCTCCTAGGGCAAATTGGAGTTCTGATTTCTCTTAGGACAAATTGGAATTCTGATTTGCACTGGTTTTAATCCAGGGTAAATTGGAATTCCAATTTCTACTAGCATGTGACTAGGGCAAATTGAGATATCCAGACTTGCCCTAGGAGGATTCTTGATCCTACTGGTTTTCTAGGACGATCCAGAATCACACTGGATGTTATTGCTGGTGCTAGGAGGATTCTGGATCCTACTATTATTTAAACCAGTTAAGATTCTTTTATAAGCTAACTTAAAATAAACCAACAATAAAATGGAAAACTAAATCAGTAGTGGTAGATTAAAACCATTAAAAGTATAAAATATTTACATTTTCATTTTCTTTTTCGACCTATTTATGCAAGAATTTTTTCAAATTGTTCTTGTGACATGTTGTGGAACAAGTTATTTTAGCTCGCTCACATGAACACCTGAAAGTATGACATTTACACTTGCAATTGCAAAATGGACCGATTTTGTTGACATGCTTGAATACTCAGTCAGTTTTGTAGGGTCTACAACATTTAGAACTGGAAAACATACAGACTTTAAATCAATAAGATCGTTTTCTGTAAAATGATTTTTCAATAGAAAATCTTAGGAAAATATTTTATGAACGCATTTAGAATCTGTTACTTCTTTGATTTCAAAGACCTTACATGGAAAGATTTGACAATTAACCTTAGTGATTTTCATACTACAGTATCATCCAATGCTTTCTTAAAAATTCCGGTGCGGACTTGTATCGAACACGGCGGTGCTTGGATTCTCGCATATAGTTGATGGTAGCAGCATCTCTGGGTATGTCTCTAGAATCTGGCAAATCAGCTACTTTCATGAAGTTGGCACAAGGTTATTTTCTTGCAATGTGTTTGTCTTTTTTTGTTTCACGTGTTGTCGTGTTTGAGGGTCGTTATTTGCCATGCTTCGTGCAAAACCTGAAAAATGGCACCATGCAAGCCAATGTCTAATTTTCCGTTCCTCGTGTTGTGGCATTTTATTTCTCGTACAGCCGTTCACGGTAATCCCCTGTGCGACCCTCTTTCACGGCATCCTGTGGTTCACATGCTAAAAATCAATAGTGGGATTTAATATGTGTGCACTGAAATAATATTTTTTTTTGTACTTACCTTTTAGAAATATATTTATATTTCGGAGATGTTCATTAACTATATTACATTTTTAATGATCAGTCAGTAGGATCCAGAATCCTCATAGGGCAAATCTGGATATCCCAATTTGTCCTAGTAAAAATTGAAATTCCAATTTACACTGGATTAAAACCAGGGCAAATCAGAATTCCAATTTGTCCTAGGAGAAATCAGAATTCCAATTTGCCCTAGGAGAATTCCGGATTCTCCTGGATTCCAATTTGCCCTGTAACATAATCACTATCGACCAGGTGCGAATCGATGAGATCATTATTAAAGTCAACACAATATATGCGATTGTTGGAAAAGTCATTATTACTGTCGTAATCATTATTGATTTTATTACATTAATAATTCCTTTATCGGAATCACATCCATTGTTTAGACTCTGATAATGATCTCATCGAGTCGCACTTGGTATATATAAACATTAAATAAATCAACATTAACTCAAGCAAAAGTTTCGCCTAGTTAGCACTTCAGGCAAGATTCTGGTTGCTTCTAATTTCTGAAAGAACTATCATAAGAAACTATATATTAAGATTAGAGTACAATTACGGGATGTAGGACATTTTGTTTTTAGGACTGACTTTATCACACCTTGTATAAATCGAGCCCGATATCTCTTGAGGTTTTGTACAATGAAAAAATCCGTATCATAAACAAAATGTCGTGGAATATTTCTTCTATTGGTAATTGACGTAGCCACAAACAACACTGTATATAAAATTTGAATTAGTTGAAACTCTTTATTTTAATATGTTTAACATTTGTTTAATACATTGTTGATCGCATAATTGCGGTGAAAGATTGCAATCACCATATTACGACTATGTGAAGAAGGGACAATCGTTACTAAACAAAGCAACTTCAAATGAAGTCATGCATAAAATTTCAGATACATTCAAAGATAAAGGTCGCAATATCTATGAAATAGTATGGTTCATTCTAAAAACCTAAAATTGCGGACTTACATACCAAGTAAGAACACACCAACTAGCCCTAATTACAGAGAATTTACTTTGATGTAAATAATAAATCGCCTTCGGCTCGGTCATTATCATAATATCATATTTTTTTTTTATTTTAAAAAACAAAAAGGAAGCAACGACATACTGGGAACAATCGTTACACTTTGTCAGACCAGTGATAAAGGACTATAATCAACGTGAACAATACACCGTGAAAAGTTGTCATTTCTATATGCTCATCCGTTCCTTTATCAGAACACAATAACTGTTTATATAATCTCGAATCTTGAAATCTTGCAAAAAATAAATTGTGAAAGAAAAGCAATATTCAAAGAGCTACATACGGAAGCCCATATCGGCCACTCAGATTATCATAATATCAGTAAATACCACTCTCCTTTTGGGGAGTCTAAATTTTCATTCAGGAACATTTTATATATAATCATAGACTGGTTGTGGTCAAAAGTATTACATTAGGGCTTAATGGTACTTTTTCCGATTTCTTTTTGTAAAAATTCTAGTAAAATTGGTAAATAAGGGTTTGGTAATCAGTATTCATTTCAATTATGGCAACATGTTTACACTTAGACAAATACTAGCTGAATATACGAGTGCAAAGTTGACATTTACGAAACACTCTTTTTATATTACTATTTCAAACTAACTGTCTTTCAATTACAAGATACTTACATTCAATAGATGATATTCCACTTTCAAATTTTTGGGAAATTGTCAAATTCTTACCCCGAATCTACTGGAAACTGGTACATGACGTCAGTTGAGCGTAATCTAGGAATTCTCCTATTTATTTTCTTGACCTATAATAAATTGGTTGCAAATGACCCGCCTGGGATAAAATGTTGATTTATGACATGTTCGGCGTTTTTCCAATCATAAACACATTTCCTATGTTGATAGAAGAATTTATTCCCTTTGCCCTCATACAGTGGGACGCCATTTTTACCCCGTTTGACCTCTTTGACCCGACATTCTAATACCCGGAACGTTCCGGAATTGGATCTTTGGAAGAACGTTTATTGCAAGACAATTAGCATAAATTTTATTTAACCCAATCATTCAGTTATGGTAGGTTTACGCTGCCGATCAAAGCAACTCGACCGAACTCGATCTATGAATATTCATGAATATTCATCGATCGTGACACTGATCTTGAATGCTCGTGTTCGGTCTAATAACCAAATTGGGGCGATCTTACTCCGTTGAACTCGAGCTGTGTTCCCGAATATTTTCGACATGTCAAAAAAATATCGTGAAGAGGTCGTGTGCATAATATGTCGAGAATCAATCGGGGTCTGATTGAGATTAAGTCGTGAAGAGGTCGAAACGGTATTGGTCTTGATCGACTTTCAAAATTTTAGCCGATCATGCCGATTTCAACCCGACTTTAACTCATTCGCTTCTCGATTAATGAATAGTCGCTACCAGACCAACTAGATAAGTACTCGATCATTACTCGACTAACACGATTCATTTTTTTTTCTATACAAGATCTTCCCGACCATAACCCGGTTTTTCCCGACCTGTATCCGACTTTTACTCGATCACTCAAGACCTTTACTCGATTTAACACAACAGCATGTTATCTTTTCACAATATCACAACATGAGGCTTTCAAGACCCTCAGTGTCTCACTAGGGACTTACTTCAGTTTTTAAACGAGCCATCCAATGTACTCCAAAAACTATTGTGATCAAGTTTGGTTGATGATCATCTTTGATATGATGAGAATCTGCCAGATACTATCTCAAGTGGGACCAGCCAAGGACTATTGTTTTCAATTTTGGCCAATTGGCAAAGAAGTTTCAGAGTAGAAGATCTTGGAATGCCTAGGTAAGGTCGAATATTAAATTATGTCCACCGTTGGATTGCATGCAGACAAAATAGATACTATTTTGAAATTGGAACATCCAAGGACTATTTTGACCAATTTTGGCTGCAATTGGTCCAGTGAAAATCCTTCTGGTACAATGTAAAACTTTGTCCCCCTTTGGCGGTCATCTTGTATTAGCTGACGATATGGCAAACGCCACTATTTTGAAAAGGGACCATCATTTGGCAATCGTAACAAGTCTGGTCTAATTGGCTCGGGGGTTTCAGAGGTAACGTTAGAATGAGTTTTCAAATAAGATCCAATACAAAACTATATTCCCAGTTGGCGGTTTGATTAGATGCGGACAAAACGGTTTTTTCACATTGAACCAATCGAGGTCTATCATGATTCTGCGGTTTCTGGGTAGAATATATTTGAATGCAAAGTTTATGGACAACGGACACAAAATAATGGCAAAAGCCCAACTTGGCTTTATCAGAATTGTAGAAAAGAATATCAGATTGTGCATGCTACTACTTAAACAATGACGTGCAGAGGGCTTAAATTCAATCGACTAGCTATGCTGTCAGAACTTGAAATTGAATCCAAGATGTACCCAATATACACATTCCAGAAACAGATTCACTAAACACATGCATTCAAGAATAAAATATTGTTTCTTCCGAGAAGGTTGGTACTCTTATCACAAGATTTGATTCAAGCTAAATGACATAAGAAGAATGCGATTTTGAACATTTGTAACATGTACTAAAGATAAAAAAATTCTCTTAGATTTACACCGGGCAAATGATGTACCAAACGGGCAGCCGCTCACCATTTTCACTTTCTAAAAACCAGATTTTTGTACAGAATGCAGGTTTAAAGCTATACACGGAAACTACTGTAAATCTAGTTCCAATCGGTATTGTGATGATATGTCCTCTGTTATATCAGATTAGTCCTACATGTAATGACAGGGAAATCGCACAGTTGCATTCTGATGCATGATTAGGAGGATGACCTGCTAGTATGTGAAAGCGAACATTCATTCCTCTATAATGATGACTTTGAAGCATTTGCTATTGTCTAAACCAAAATACGCGCCTTCTGTGTCAGATCCGCCTTCTTTGCTACTCTATATCTATCACAGTTATCATCATTTCCTTGAAGCATCAGTCACATGGGCAACAAATTTTGCTGCCCTTCTACCATGCTGAACTGTTCCCTGAATTTTCACGTTTTATCCCAATATATACAAACGTACCAATAGGACAAAACTCAAGCACACTCGACCATTTCACAATCTTCTCAAGACCAGGTCTAGTTAATCAAACACAAATCGGGCTATGATCTGGACAAAGTCTGGTTCGTCGAATGAGGATCGAGCATGAGTCGTACGTGAATCGTAAAGAGATCGAGAATGGTCGAGTGTTAGTCGTGTTATATCGGGTAAAGGTCGAGTGGACATCGTGAGCTAGCTTCATCAATGAATTTTATGCTGATGGTCGGGATAAAACAGCATGGTCGAGTTGATCGAGTTGGTCTGATCGGCGGTGTAAACCTAGCATTAATCAACTGATATATATTTTTAACATGTTGATACTTGGTAATCCCGAAGGTTGATGTGCCACGATCATGAAGATCCGCTGTTGTATTGGGATGTTTTGTTTTCATCGTTATTGTTTTTATTATATATTAATATTTGTTCAAAAGTGTTATGGTGTTTGTGAGATCTTTTAATATACACAAGACCTAATAACAATACTCTGAGATGCAGTTAAACTAATGATTTTAGAAAAATGACGTGATGAAATCGTCCTTTCAACAGGTTGATGTTGTGAAAAGCTACAATCAATTCTAAAATGCAGCGATTGTGTTTTCAATTCTGGAATAAATCTGACACAAGTGTAAAAAGTGACCATAGCGGAGTTCCGCAAGACCTCATATACAGTTAAAATACATGTCTAATTGTATTTAATCCTACAAATAAGAAGATACCTGTGAAATCTACCAAGGATCCGTTACTTGTACCCGAAGGATCGCGCAACGTCAACAATCATCTCGAAGGTTCCGTTTTGGATATACACCATGTTTAAAGGGGTCAGCATCTATGTCGCTCGTGTCAACTTAGGCTGTTGTCTCAGCCTGTTATTGTTGCTTCTGGGTAATTTAATCTTCAAGGAGATTCCTGTGTCCTTTAGATATTTCCATGATCTTTTCCGTCCAGTTTGTTGCCTTTCTTGTATAACTGGTTCATATCTTCGTTTCTCGTGGCTGCGGATTGATCAGCGGAAGGTAAACTTCTCTGACAAACGATTCGTCCCTCACAACATCGCAACGCACCTACATCCTCCGCGTCGGATTTTCTAAAGCCGGAATACATCGGCAAACGAATACCGAAGCAAACAAAAATTGAAAGGGGAATTCCAAAATTAAAAAAAAACCAAAATCCAGTAATTCATACAGCAAGACAAAAACAAATAAACAAGACAGCAACAAAACTGAAGCATTAGCTGTGTGAACCCCTACAAAATTAAGGTATCATCAGGCGCTCGGGACTTGAAAGCATGATCTGCTCCACGCGTGGCACCCGTCACACTGCCAGTGAAAATTTTTTATCAAAGTCGGAGTTCGTCAATCCGGTGAGTAACGCTGAATCTACCGAAAGTTATCTGTTCTTATCTTTGAAATATAAACATTGTAACCGTCCATCAACTCATGGGGACGACCGCAAAAATTCTGTAGTGACAATTGCAACAGAGACTGAACATACCCTTGGTGTATAAGTTTTGTTTACAGTAATTTCGCTCTGTGGACAAAATCGTTGTACAAACTACAGGCACGGCAATAGCGAATGAGTTGTGAAATGTACACGGCATATGCAGGAGATTTAGGAATATTACTACTGGTAAATGAATACTGCCGGCGAAGGTGCCCTATGCAGACAAGCTTCCTGTCCATGTCTAGGACAGACCGCGCAGTTACACGCACTTGGTTGCGGTCCTCTTCCAGGCCCTGCGGAATTCTACGATTCGTTCGGCATAGCGCCGGAAACCTGTCATCGGCTCCTTAGAGACGTGCTGGCCGCTAACGGACCCCGTTACATAATCAGCAAAGTGCGAGTGCAACCCGAAGACGGGGATAGTTGATGAGTAAAATGCGTGCACTTTGCAAGTGCAGATACTGGAAGACGCGGTAAACGAACTCCTCGCCAGGTAACCAAAGACCGTCGACGCAGAGCTGAAAGACATTTACAAGTGACAATAAAAACACGTGTGGATGATTTCAGCATGTTGTGTATGTTTTTGTGAGAATAAAAACTGAAAAATAAGAATCGTCGATGTTGTCCGAAGCCACTTTCTTTACCATTAGAGTTATCGCACGTTCTATGCTAATCTTCCCCCACAGAATAGTTTCCCTTACGTTTATTTCTTGTATTCTACCTTACTTCCTGTTGGAAAAATTCCTCGTCTGGTCTGTTGTCAGACGATACTCTACCTTAATTCCTTTCACTTCAATCGAATGCATTTTCAATATTTTGGCATGTTTTCCATACTTGGTCACATGCCCCTCAGGTCCCTTTCCTTGTATGGTAACGTTATTTCCACTTCCTGTTACTTCGTGCAGGGGCTCCTGATCATCTTGTCGACCATAACGCATCAAGAGATAACCAGTTGTATGAGTCATGGACCTTAGTCATAGGGAACGCGTCTATTCGGTAAGCTGATCTGAGTCATAATGTTGGTATGAATCATAGATTACACGTCCCGATGATATGTGGTCAGCTGGTCCGAGTCACATGAGTCATGAAACTTAAACACGTCATATAGGGACGGGTTTAAACGTTTTTTGGGTGCGCTACAGCGGCCATGGTTTTGTTCTTCTTATTTTGTTTTTTTTTTTTTGGGGGGGGGGGGGCTAAAATTGACCACTGCAATGTTTTGTTTAACAGGTTTTGGTTATTCTAACATTTTCATAACTATTTAGTGCTTTGCTTAGCATGTTTCAATCTTTTTTATACACATTTTATCAATGTTGCCGTTTAATTTTTAATTTGTTTACATCTTTTATACACGTGTTTTGTTAATGTTTGTGCTTTCATGAATATATTTTGTTTTGTGTTTTGAAATATTTGTACAAAGTTTTGTTTTAGTTAAAGTGCCAGAAATATTTCTTTAAAAGTTTTGGTTAATAATGGTGTAAATTCTTTTTTACTTTGCGTTTTGTATTACTTTATGTGCATTTTGCTTTAACTTTGTTAAATGTTATGCTTCTATTCCTTCTTTTGTTGTATTTTTCGAATTTTTCGATATTTATTTTTGTTTTTACGTTTGTTTTCTGTACTATTCACATTTTCGTGATGTTTTCGTGCTTATGCGATGAATTAAGTGTGGAGGTGGTAATGGTGATTGTGTGGCTTTAGTGGTGATGGTGGTGAAATAAAGGGTTTTAGCGGATTATGGCTTTACATTTAGATAATATTGGTTATTTGTTCTCTATCAGTTTTTAAACCTCTTTGAGTTAATGGTTTTCCAAACGTTTAGATTTTATCTGCGCTGAAGAGACCTAAGTTGTCGAAATGCGCATATGCAGAAATTGAATTCACAATAACTTGGGTATTTACTTATTTGTTACCACTGGGTCGATGCCACCGCTGATGGACTGTTAGTCCCCGACCGCATTCATTAGCCCAGTAGTCAGTACTTCGGTGCTGACCCGAAAGACGATTCTATTTGGAACCTTGCAATAACTTAATTTTTGTAAATTTTGTTGAAAACTAAGGAATATCTCCCTCACGCAAAGCTCTATCCTTAGCGGATTTTGGCTTTACATTTAGATCATATTGGTTATTTGTTTTCTATCAGTTTTTAAACATCTTTAAGTTAATGGTCTTCCAAACGTTTAGATATTATCTGCACTGAAGAGACATAAGTTGTCGAAATTCGCATACGCAGAAATCAAATTCACAGTAACTTCGCTATTTAGTTATTTGTTACCGCTAGGTCGATGACACTGCCGGTGGACTTTTAGTCCCTGAGGGCATCCACCAGCCCAGTAGTCAGTACTTCGGTGCTGACCCGAAAGCCGATTCTATTTGGAACCTTGCAATATCTAAATTTTTCTAAATTTTGTTGAAAACTAAAGAGAA
>MJUU01059320.1:0-13402 GCA_002080025.1 Modiolus philippinarum | reverse complement strand
TTTGCTTTACCTGGATTCCTAGTCTTCGGTCGGTGGTGGGTCAATATCAACCCAATACTTCTCCAAAGAGACAATGTCTAATGTAATAGTCTTCTTTATTTTTCAAGCGTTGACACCCCCGCCCCTTCCCCCACCCCTCGCCCCTTTGGACCGTCTTGAACTTACTGTGAGGTATGAGTACAGCTCAATGTTCAGTGAATGCCTCATAATGACTTTAAGAGAACTACAATGAAAGTGTTGTTCTATTGCTTTTATAGAGACTATGTCTCATTTGTATTTTCTCCATATTCCTTCATTTTTAATTCCTGGTCTTCTTCATGTCGAGCTTCAACGCATTCATCAACCTTTTGTTGGTATTCGGACTTGTTAGCATCAATCGCCCTGTTTACTATTTTATCCCATGGTGTTCCCCAATCTGTGTTTCTTTTTGTTAGATCTTTCATCCGTAGCATACTCTGATTCTTAAGAAACATGGCCTTCCTAGGATATGTTAGACTCCGTTTCTTGTTGTCTGTCCATCTCTTGCTTTATATAATGAACCAATTGGTTGTGACGCAGAAAATTGAGTTGTCAATTGCATTGTTCGCAGTTATACATTTCAGAGGTCCTCACCCCTCGAAATTCGTTGAACGAAAGTGACAATAAATAATGCTTGATTTAAAAATTAAGGCAGTTTTACGCACTGTTTAATATTGTGAAAGTTGTATATTTAATAGACTCATAAGACTTACGAGTCGTTTACGAGTATGGTTTTGGTTGTGATCGCCATGCTCATTTCACTGTTGTGGTGGACTGTGTTCATATACTACTCATGGCCTTTGTTATAACTTTAGAATTTAGAAAGACCCCATTCACACTTGCAAGAAATACAGTTAGGGACCGACCATTTTTTTTCATCATTTTGGCAGCCAAAATATTTTTTTCACATAAAATCAGATCCAAAATAATTTTTTAGAAAAAAACCATAGCCCCCCTTCAAGTTAAATGGTCGGTCCCTTATGAATCGATTCTTATCATTTTGGCTGTTCATACTACGAAGATGTCGATTGAAATAGATCTTTTTTAGTCCCATAAAAAGTAGTTACTATAAAATCAAATCAAATAGAGACAATTACGGCTTTGGTATAGACAGTTTGGATCGACTGCGATCGATTCAACCGCTTTGAATTAAGCAGGCGATCGATCGAAATAGGTTACAACCTGCTTGTTGGAAGAACTACTAATTTTTTAAAATGAATCATTTTACTCTTTTCGCATCCAATTTCAAAATGTGAGGTTTATTTACTTTCAAATATAGGCAGACTACTTAACAATTCTAGTAGTTTCGTGTCGATTTTGCAGTTCCACCTTTTATTCAAAATTCTTATAATTTCGTTCTAAGGATGTTCGCCGGTCATATTTTGGTATTTCTTTTAGATTTTCGGATTTTTTTTTCTGCTTTTGTCCATTCAAAAGCTTTTATTTTTATATATTTTTTTTGCCCACATACCCACATTTATTTGATAATTTCATTTTATATATCTTAAGTAGCACTCTTACAAAATTTCTTTAAATACTATTTAATTAGTATATAAAAGATATAAGATTTCAGTTCCCGCCAAATTTTTAATCACTTATAGCTAAAAAACGATATAAGCAACTTATAATTTTTTAAGTTTTTAACAAAAATAACATTTATTTGAAATCCTATCTATTTTCAAACTGACCTTCGAATATCCTTAAATTTCATCCTTAATTTTCTAGAGATAGGTTAAATATACTAAACTCCCTCCATCGTAGTTTTTCCTTTGCTATATTTGATATTACTGATTATTCGGATTTCGTTTGGTTTTATGCGCTTTCAACATTTTTTGAAATTATGGATTTCCTTTGTTTGGGTTCTAGTGCTGCTGATGAGGAATCAATTTACGAAATGGTAGCTATTCTAAAAACCTTGACAATGAATATAAAGTTTTTAATGATCTTGTGATACAAAAAATGTACCCCTCCCCTGCAAAAGATTGCAAAAATTTATGAATTCAGAAAGATATTTCTAGGGACCTATATATTAGTTTTTAGTTTGCCATTTACTTATTTGAAGAAAAATCTTTCTTTGCAGTTACATTTTTCTGGAACTTTTTTCAATCACACCTTTAACTACCTTTTTTAAAAGTTGTATTTAGATCTTTGAATTATACATTTTGTATCACGATTTCGTGACCTAATTCCTAAACAATATGGGTTATTTTGTCTACATGTACCCATATCTTACCCGTTGTAATACAACGTTGAAAAATGGTACCATCAAATCCTACTAATCAAAATTTTCAGGATGAAACTTTTGAAAAATAGAAATTTTCGGGATGTTCAATATTTACACTTTCCGATGTAACTGGCGATAAAATCTGGAAGGCCATTTTTATAACGTTAATGATATTTTAGCAATAAATTGTGTCAAACAAATTGAATTTCGTACATTTGAAGGTTCAAACATGTCAAATTTGCACCCTTTTCACCAATATGTGTTTATATTTCACAACAGCTGATATAAATAAGACCTACAGAATAAGTCTTTGTAAAAGTGGCGAAAGTAATGGTTAGAATACTTCAACCCAATATTCGTTCATTTTATACAATTTCATTTTAAAATCATTGATAAATTAGATTTGTAATAGACCATTTGCCAGTTCTGCAATCAACAGAATGAATTTAGCAAAACCCAAAAGGGAGGTCACTTTTTGAAAAATCTCAAGGGGACAGAATGGTTCCCTGTTTGTGATAACCAACCAAAAAATAAAACATTTTTAATGCTATACTTTACAAATTGATGTATAACATGCATGTTAAACAGTTTTTCCATTCCAAATGGATTTCTTGTATTGAAAATACGCTTAATATGTGTGGTTTTTCTGAATATTGGATATCACAAAGTGTACCTAACAATTTAGCATTGTCTAGTATGGTTAAACAAAAATTATGTGATCAGTATAAGCAGACATGGTATGAAAGAGTTTTTAATAGTGCAAAATGTCTTAATTATAGAATATTTAAATGTTCACACAAGTTTGAAGAATATCTAGTTGATTTACCATATGATTTAAGAAAAGCTTTTTGTAATTATAGATGTCTAAATCATCGTTTACCTATAGAACAAGGTAGATTTTGGGGTGTAGATCGTGACGATCGAATATGTGATATTTGCAATTTGAATAATATTGGTGATGAATTTCATTATTTGTTCGAATGTACCTTTTTTGAGAATGAAAGAAAAGCATTACTACCTTTTGAGGCTCTGAAGAATCCAAACACTGTAAAATTTTATAATTTATTTAATAATGTCAATTATAATGATAAAATTAAGATAGCCAAATTTTGTAAAATCATATTGTCAGTTGTAAAATAAGCATTACTGATTTCGATTTGCCTTCCATACTTATCTCATATGTCATACTTTATCTTATATTCATACACTTTAAAATTCATTGTCATATATTGTACTTGACACTCCATGCATTATTCTATGTATATATGTTATATTGTTTGTATTCACATACCCCAGTTGGGGTCTTGAGAAATAAAAAGTTCAAAGTTCAAAGTTCATAAAAATTTATGAAAGTTTAACCTTTAGCAGATGTTTAGTCTGCAACACAATTCAAAACCTAATCCCAAAACGCGCTTACAATACTTTCAAGTGCTAGTTGTTTCAAGTAATAAAAATAAACAACTGTACTAACTTGAAATGTCTTCTCAGTGACTAAGAAAGTATTAAAAATTCGAAAATATGCTAACTTACTGCAGATTCTCATGAATATTGTGTAGGGAATTACTTTGTCCAAACTGGCTAAGCACGAAGACCGTACTTTAAAACAAATGTGCATGCTTAATGTTTGTTTGTCCGGTGTAGGAGTAACTTCCCTTTGAAGGTTTGACCAAAAAACACAAAATTTGACTAGAACTGACAAGAACTTTAGTAACTGGCAAATCATCTATTGTGACATCCTAAACTAGGAGAGTTATATTATTGACTAGTATGATCATATACATGTATATATCTTAATATAGTTTCATTAACACAGACCCTGACATCCATTTAAGAACAAAAAAGACCACATTTGTCGTTTGTGGGGAGAAATTGTATATGAAATATTAGTGCAGATGGGGATTTTCGCATTTTTAGTTTTAAGGTATCTCTGATTACCTAAAAAAAGCAAAAAAAAGCGATGATAAGAAAGGTCCTGAAAAAGTATACCAGTGATTAGGTTACAAAATATCGTTACTGCTGAACAATGAATCAGAAATGAGAGACTCGGTACAAAAAAAAGAAAGAAAAAACATTTGCAGTGCTAATAAGGCATAGCGTAAGAAAATCTGAAGTTAAGATATCGCAACATCGGGTACGAAAACCATGATACTTTGTTCATACGATTTTGTTTGAAAATTGTTTGTGTTGTCGACCCATTAGGGTAAAAAGAGGCATCAACAACTCCAACTAGAAGGTAAAAAAGAGGCATCAACAACTCCAACTTGAAGGTAAAAAGAGGCATCAACAACTCCAACTAGAAGGTAAAAAAGAGGCATCAACAACTCCAACTAAAAGGTAAAAAGAGGCATCAACAACTCCAACTAGAAGGTAAAAAAGAGGCATCAACAACTCCAACTAGAAGGTAAAAAAGAGGCATCAACAACTCCAACTAGAAGGTAAAAAAGAGGCATCAACAACTCCAACTAGAAGGCATGTTACTTCAATGTTTCCTAATTGAATTCCTTTAGTTTCAAAGGCATGTTTTAACAGTATTTACAGTATGGATATACTTGATTTTTCAATATATGAGTAAAGTTATACGTTTTGTGAAATACGCTTAGAGCAAGCAATGCAACGTGAATTTGTCCAAACGTGTCTTTGAAACTGAAGGATTGTCCAAACATGTCTTTAAAACTGAAGGAATCCAATTTTTATAGTTATCTGCAGCCTTCTTAGAAAGATATATCCACGAGAGACTCCTTGAACCAACAATAAACTACTGTTCTCTCAATTTCACAGGATTAATCACAATGAATTACTGTGCATTGCTTTAGTCTGTTATTTGTTTCATATTAGCCTAAAATTCAGGCTTCTATCAATACACCTTTGGACCGCACATCCGACTTTTATAAAGCAACTTGTTCCAATGACTAAAATCGGAATAGATATAAGTCTCGACTTGTGTTAGAATCGGGGAATGCAGTGAATGCCAGGGAAAAAACAATTGCTGAGACAAGAGGTCGTTGAAGAACAGGACTAAGAAATGGTTAGAGAAAAATGATGCAATATCATCTTTCAGGTGGGAGAAATTATGAAACAAGATACCGAATCTAGGGTTATAACGTAATGAAACCACAAAGACATGTCCATGGTTAGAATACGATGAAAAATGATATATGTTTAGGTTTGGAGAATAAACAAGAAATATGATCATGTGGATAGGACAAAACCAGAATATAAAACACGTGAGAATGGTAAGCATCAGTGATCGATGGAACTAAAAATAGTTCCAGGACAAAACATGGCATGTAATGCTAGACCAGGCATATAGCAATATAATGAAACACAAGAAATTGGCTTCAATTACAGAATGTTGAAAAACATGAACTCGTTTAGAGAACAGCAGCATCAAATACAAGCTCATGTCTAGGCTTAGCGATTACCGTGAAACACAAATATTGCTGCGGTCAAGCAAGTGGCAAAACTTTCAGTTTACCGAAATTAAGATTTACACCCCAAGCTCTCTACCTTTCATTGACTCGCCGTCGTGCAAAGACAACATTGTATACATTTGTCAGGTTTTCACGTCTGATATATCTACAATGTAGACATTTGGCATCAATGAATCTAACACATTGTGTAAGCTTGGAGTGTTAATCTTGACTTGATTACAATAAAAGTTTTGCCACTTCCTTGACCGCAGCAATAAAAGTATGTTCAGTTGAGGAATTGAGACTGAAATATTCACGAAGAAACGGAATTGGGTGACGAAATTCATTTTATTTTGACGTGCCCAGCACTAATTTGAAAATGTCTAAAACGGCATTTCTATATCCCGCCAAATGTAGTAAAGAATCTGTGTCAGTTTATCAAAATATAAAATAAACGAATATCACCCTATGTAAACTATGTTATTGTCTGTCATTATATATCTATATTTTCATGTTTCAAGCATTAGGCCATGGGCTGAAATCACTTTCCGTGCACCCCCCCACTTATGATACAAACCGATTTTTTTTAGTCCTTTTATATCCCCTCTTCAAAATAAAACATGTTAACACGAGTATAATCTGCACGCATAGACAGTATAGGGCCACTTTTATAGTACACCACACACAATTCTTGTATTTTTGTTTTAATCGTAATTTCATCTTTTAAGCTCCATAATTTTTATGTAGATAAGTTAGATGAACTGAAATTCGGTGGCAAATTAAAGCTTATTTGATATACTTTACAATGAACACAAGTTTGGCCATTTTACGCCATTTTTATGATCTGGGGATGCAAAAATGTACCCCTCCCCTGCAAAAAAATAGCGAAAATGACTATTTTTAAGCTGTCAATTCCTTTCAGATAAAGTTGTGATACAATGTTGAAAAATAAGACCATTTAAGTCCTTAAAATTTTGATTTTCGGTATAAAATTTTTGAAAAATGGAAATTTTCGGAATTTTAAATATTTTCACAATTTCGACCTTCTTACTTCTGGATCGTACAAATTTGAATATATATCTAATAATTGCCAATGCAATAATGATTTATGATATATAAGCAACAAATTATGTGAAAAAAGTTTAGAGTCAGACTTATTGTGAGATCAGAAATGCCCAAATTAGCACCCCTCCCCCTTAAAATTAAGGGAAAAATTTAAATATTTAGACTCAAAACGATAAAAAGATAATGTCTTATGCAAATAATTGTGTATATTTCACTAAAGCTGACATGCAGAAGCCGAATTAAGTATATTCATACTTTTAAGGGGTCTTTTGCCCTTCTGCTCGAAATTTTATGAAAAATGGGAATTTTCCGTTTTTCAGAATTATTGCTGTTTTGACTTAGAGACGTAAATACTTCACGAATTTGAAATATAACGTGAAAATGTTGATAGAAAATAGTTTCATTATATCTAAGCTATAAGAAAATATGCTTTTGAACAGTTTAGACTAACTAAACTCTCATAAATTGCGGACATATTACCCCACCCCCCATCCCCCCGGAAAAAAATCAATGCAGTTTATTTCATTTTATTCAGCTTGAAAAGCATCTACATTGTATAAAGGTCCAACAATTTATATATCGGTTAGAACAATGAATTGGTATGCCTGGCGATAAATCCTCCAGATTTGCCAAATATAACTATTTAAAAGTGAATTTTGGACAAATCTGAAATGCTGAAAATTCCCATTTTTCATCAATTTTGTACAAAATGTTGCGTTTAATCTGACAAGTCGGACTTCCGGTATATACATGAAATCATTATGCTAAACTCCTCACAGGAAGGGATCTTGGTGGAAGCTGTATACTGGGGGTACATAACTTACTTTGTCAGTTGGTAATGGGTCTGGAGCTGGCATGTCAGTTAACTGTTAGTAGTCTCTTGTGATTTCATGTTTTTGTCCGTATATTTAGTTCTTTCAGTTTCATTTTTCACAATTGACTCAGTCCTGTTGCCAACTGAATTTTACTGTTGTTACGATTGTTTTTTGGTTTATCACATTGGCTGTAGGGGGAAGGTTTTGATCCAATAAAACTAGTTAAACCCCGCCGCAGCAGGTTTGCGCCTGTCCTAAGTCAGGAATTTATTAAGCCTTTGTGTGTCTTGTCCTTTTTCTAGTTACTTTACTTTATATCTATAGGAGTCTAGTATGATGTTTATTTCGCTGGACTTGATTGCTCTTTGTTCAGGGGCCGACTCCGACCTGCCGTTGGGTGTGGGGTTTTCTCACCGTTGATTGAAGATCTTATGGTGGCTTTGAGTTGTTATTACTCCCCTTTGGGTCGTTGTCTCTTTGACACATTCCCCGTTTCCCTTCTTTTTCTATTAAAATGGCAAATTACAAAATCATGACTTTTTAGGGTGAATTTGTTTGGGTATGAGTAAGATTTTCGGTATTTAGAGTCACATTAAACACTCCTTGTTTTTTCTAAACAATGCTTTAAGACAACTAAATTAACAACAATTAAATGGCATATCTGCAGATATACCCCCAGATTTGCTATATATAACGGGTTAACAGTGAACTTTTTCCAAATCTGAAATGTTGAAAATTCCCATTTTTCCTCAATTTTGGGCACAATATTGAGTTTAAGTCAGCAAATGACTGTTAAAATACCAAATAGTGATGCAATTCATGCAATATTGTCACATTCAACACACATTTTCCGTGTTTGAGTTTATTTCATGCGAACATAGACAAAAAATTGACAATTTTAGGGAAAATTTGTTGGGTAGGGGTAATATTTTCGGTATTCAGAGTCACATTAAACACCCCTTGTTTTTCTGAACAATGTTTTAAGACAACTTATGTATCGCTTAGACCAATTAGATGGCAAATCTACAGATATATCCTCCGGATTTGACATATAACGATTTAACAGTGGACTTTGGACAAATCTGAAATGTTGAAAATTCCCATTTTTCATTAATTTTGGGCAAACTATTGAGTTTAAGTCGACAAATTGCTGTTAAAATACCAAATCATAAAGTAATTCATGCAACATTGTCATATACAACAAACATTTTGCCTGTTCTGGTTATTTTTATGCGAACAAATCTAGAAAAAAATGAAAATTTGAGGGAAATTTGTTTGGGTAGGTGTAAGATTTTCGGTATTCAGAGTCACATTAAACACTCCTTGTTTTTCTAAGCAATGTTTTAAGACAACTTATATATCCCTCTGAACAATCCAGATATATCCTCAAGATTTTGCATGTATAACGATTTAACAAAGAACTTTAGACAAATCTGAAATGTAGAAAATGCCCATTTTTCATCAATTTCGGGCAAAAGATTGAGTTTAAGTCAACAAATGGCTGTTAAAATAGGAAATCACAATATAATTCATGCAACATTATTATATACAACACACAATTTGTGTGTTCTGGTTATTATTATGCGAAAATAGAAAAAAAGGACAATTTTAGAGTTAATGTGTTTGGGTAGGGGTAAGTTTCATGGCTGCAGGATGTTTATAATACTTCAAAATTGCCATAATTTGTACCAGTTGTAAAGAAGACATTATGTACATTTATACCAACTTTTTGAATTTGAACCACTCATAGATAAGATGAGGGAAAAAATGGACAACACTTTGTCGAAAACGAAAATATTCAAAGATGTGTTTTATTAATTTGTCTTAAAAGTGATAGTTTGGTCATTCAAAACATATTAACATTATGTTAACATGCTAAATTTTTAAGAAAGGACATTAAAAGACTAAAAACAATTCCAAGAATTATGAAATGAAAAACATACTGGTTTTTTAAGGACCATTGAACTTACACAATTTCATGAAAAATCTTAAAATTTACGTCAACATTTCGAAGGGGTAGGGGTAAGGTTTTTCAATTTTTATAACGTAATATTTGGTATAAAAATGGTACTTATGTGGATTATTTATAAATCTAATACCATAGTCTATCATTCTATACCATTT
The DNA here is from genome assembly GCA_002080025.1 of Modiolus philippinarum. Lineage (NCBI taxonomy): Eukaryota > Metazoa > Mollusca > Bivalvia > Mytilida > Modiolidae > Modiolus > Modiolus philippinarum. The sequence goes on along the minus strand of MJUU01059320.1, from coordinate 3,746 downwards.
TTTCATAACTGAGAGGTACAAATCAACAATTTGAAGCAATTGAAAGAAAAACTTTTATTAAAAACGAAATTTTCCCAAATTTCGTTGGGGGCCTGTTCGAACATTGCGTGCAGGTTATGTTCATGTCAGCATGTTTAAATTTGAAGAGGGGATATAAAAGGACTGAATAATATGGGTGGGGTTCATAAGGGGGGTGCACTGGGAGTTATTCCAGTTTATATGATCTATTTCATGTAAATATTACATTACGATATATTTCTCTGTACAATTGTATTATACCGTTTGGTATGTATGGTGCACGGGAAAGCTAAAATCTGAAAGTAATAGAAGGTTTATGATATAACATCACAGCTTTTATGATTAGAGAACACCTAATATCGGGGATTGTTAGGAATTTACCGGGAAATAACACAATAGACGAATTTCCAATTTCATTTTATGAATGAATTGCCCCGATTGACCTGGGGTCAATCGGGGTAAATTGCGTCACGTAACATTGTGACGTCCGAAAATCTATATTGTTACGTCAAAATTTTCCGGGAAAATTCACCAATATTGGAAACTCGTCTATTGTAAAATGGCAAATTGAGAATGACAGTAAGAAACGCTTATCCCCTCGCCCGTTTGTTAACGTGGGTTTACACGATCCGATTTTCCATCCGATTTTCATTCGATTTCCGGGTCATTCTCTGACAACTTTAACAAACTTATAATTTAAGTGAAAAAATATTGAAATTTGTTTTTTATCTTTTTCATATTTTCTTTTTGTTTTGTGTAAAGCAGGCATTGTAGAAACGTAGCAAAAAGGTTGGCACGCTATTCGCACTAACATTTTCTATTTTTTCTCGATTTTCGATGGACATTTGACTGATAGAGCAAGAAAATGTGTCTTTACCGTCACAAAGTTAAGACACCATTTTTGCACATTTCTCTGCAAAACTTATTTGTAAACAAATATTCTATCAATAGAGAATAACGACACAAATAAAGTAAATGCTGTAAAAGTATTCAGATATACAAACAATCAGTGTAGAAAGTTACTACCATGTGGTTTACTGAATACTGTCCGCACTTTTAAGAGCTCATTTTACCAAAAAGTTCCTGTAGTGGCTGCCCTACTGATGAAATGATGAGAAAAACGGAATAGAGACTAAACTGTAGTAACTACTTGATAAAGCAATAAAATTTGAAGTGCATTTTTCTATCATTACTAGATTTTTGTTAGGGTAAGAGGAGACATTCGTGACGGTAAAAGAAAGATATGTGACGGTAAACAAAAACTCGTGACGGTAATGACATTTTTAGTGTTAGGAATTCTCTGTTTGAAGAATATTCTGTCAAGTTTATCAGCATTGATTCTGTTTTTTATTTGCTTTGCTCTGATCTATTTCTTTCAACTATCAAAAATACCAAAATGACAAAACCATAGATAACTTATCCACACACAAAGTATGGACCTTGATGTAATTTCGAAGTTCTCAGGTTATTAAAGAGAAATACACGAAATAAGATAGCATATGTTATAGGAAATACATTTGTGCGATTTCTAAAAAACGGGTTGAAAATGTATTTAGTTTGACTGATACAGCCAAAAAAACAAAAAAATTGTCTTCACCGTAACGCTTGTGTCCTAACAGAACGTGACGGAAAAGACAGTGACGGTGGAGACAAATCCGTGAACCGTCAACAATTTTGAATTTATCTCTGGAGGGAATCTTAGTCAGGCAAGTGTTTGTTTTCATGGTGCTTGAGCTTTATCTGCTGATGTAATTGTGATGCAGATTGACTGTACTACAAGGAAAATATTGTATGTACGGTAAAGACGCGTAATAAAGGTACCTATGTTTTTCTCAAATAATTAAAAAATCTGTTATAATAGTAAAAGTATTAATTGCCAAACCACTAAGGATACGTATGTTAAAGGCGTATGGCATAATTATACAAGTTTTACTATATAGGAATATCATTTTTTGTACTTGAAATGTTCCGTGACGGTAATGACTAAAAAAGTGTGGGACAGATGTTTGAGATCAGATATAAAACAAACTAAGACCGAGAAGAGGAGAACAATTTGTTGCATGTTACCTTTGAACTTACTCTCCTTATATAAATCATTGTAATTGACATAGAAAAATATTAAGGGGCAAAAAATGCAAAAATGTTGTCGTCTAAACAGATTGGGACATTACCGTCACGTGAAGAATTCTATATGTGACGGCAATTTATATTTTTTAAAAATCATTATTTTTCAACCAAAACTAAGATATATTGGTTTTTAACATTTTTTTCTGGATAGATCATAGTGTGTAGTAGTTGATTAATCTTTAATAAAGTCAGAAATTCGAACAAATGGGTAAGTAATCGTCTTCGGACAGATTTTCATTACAAATATTAAAGTTGTCAGAGAATCACCCGCCCCCATATGCCCACAAGTAAATATCGTTTCCTTGGGTGTTTACACGATCCGATTTTAAATTCGATTTTTCATCAGATCCCGTCACTACACAGCAGGTGCTTCTTAATTCTACTACAAAATGCAAGTACATTATTAAGAAAAAGAAGGGAAACGGGGAATGTGTCAAAGAGACAACGACCCTAAGGGGAGCAATAACAACTCAAAGCCACCATAAGATCTTCAATGAACGGTGAGGAAACCCCACACCCAACGGTAGGTCGGAGTTGGCCCCTAAATAAAAGAGTAATCAAGTTCAGCGAAATAAGCATCTTCCTAGACTCCGATAGACATAAAGTGAACTAACTAGAAAACAGACAAGACACACAAAGGCTTAATAAATTTCCTGACTTAGGACAGGCGCAAACCTGCTGCGGCGGGGTTAAACTAGTTTTATTGGGCCCAAACCTTCCCCCTATAGCCAATGTGATAAATAAAAAAACGATCGTAACAACAGTAAAATTCAGTTGGCAACAGGACTGAGTCAACTGTGAAAAATGAAACTGAAAGAACTAATACGGACATAAACATGAAATCACAAGAGACTACTAGTAGCAGTTAACTGACATGCCAGCTCCAGACCCATTACCAACTGACAAATTAAGTTATGTACCCTCAGTATACAGCTTCCATTATTAGTATGATGTCCATACGAATATTTTTAACTTATGTCGCAAAACGTTTTGACACCATCTATGCTCTGACGTCATATATGTTACGTCACACGATGAATTTTGACTCGTTCACGCAAAGATCATTTTATACTGCAAAAGTTTTTGCTTTCAAAAGATGCAGAAAAAGAATCAAAGCATGGAATGCTGTTAAGGCAGGTTCCTGGGTATTCCAGAAGTTCTGTAATTATTACTTTTTTGCTGAAATCTTGACATTTAATTTTTTCAAGAATTAAAATCCGAAATTTTCCTTCCCGGTTTAGGTTGTCTTTTCAGTTTTTATATGGGTTGCTGGCAATTTATTTAAAACTCTATTTATTTACATATTTACATTTCATGGTCTTGCTCCTCTTTGTTGGTATACGTACATGTAAGTATTCCAAAGTACAAGCCCGAGTACAAGTGTGACACTCGGTGGCTTAATTAATGTTGATATTTCCAATTTTGTCACTTCCTCTGTCAAGTCATCTAGTTCTTAAGTTTCATTATTTTTGCATATGATTAAATAACTCAATAATGAAGTCACTGTAAATTTACTATCTACATATGGGCATTTCGACAACTTATGTCTCATCATCTCATCAGTGCAAGCTACTGAGAATGGTAGGTTGTGCTCAGCTACA
>MJUU01059317.1:115269-126107 GCA_002080025.1 Modiolus philippinarum | reverse complement strand
ATTTCTGTTTCATTTCTTCATCTGATTCATGTTCACCATCTACAGAAAGCATAGACCACTAAACAATGATGCAAAACAATGCAGATATAAAATATTAGTGATTTGAGCGTGTCAACAAAATTTTCTGTTTAATTCATTTGATTAAGATTTGAATTATGAATGGATTATTCTCTCATTTCTAGCAAATTTGAACATCTCTTGACCAGTGTGAGAAAATATTGCTTATGTTAAGATAATTTTTTTTATTTCTCTGCTCTTTATTGGTTGAAATAATATGCTTGCTTTCTTCATATTTTATCATCATGACAAAACAAACCAGGGGCTCCGAGGAGCCTGTATTACTCACCTGGCTTTCAGTTGCCTTAATCAAGGAAACATTGTAAGTTATACAGTTGATCTTCAGTTTCTCAAACTTTTGTAGCTCCAATATCTTGAACTTTTTTAAAAGTCTGATCATCTTTTACTATATTTCTTTGTTGAACTTTTTTTTGAAAAAAAATGTTCTAGCTAAGGACCACTTTCAACGCAAGTTTTGAAGTCGAGATGTCATTTTGTAAATGGCAGTCAACAAACAATTTTCAGCATTGGTTTTGAAGTCGCAACATCAATATCTATTTGGAAATCAAATTTCATTGAAATCGGACAACGTTGAATTTTCCCGCCTTTTTTGGTGGCCATTTTAAAAATGGCTGTCAGCGAACAACTTTTAACATCAGTTTTGAAGTTGCGACATCAAGACCTATTTGGAAACCAAATGTCATTGAAATCAGACAATGTTGAATTTTCCCGCCTTTTTTGGGGGCCATTTTGAAAATGCCGGTAAACGAACAATTTTCAACGCCGGTTTTGAAGTCTCAACATCGATATCTATTTGGAAACCAAATTTCATTGAAATCGGACAATGTTGAATTATCCCACCTTTTTGGCGGCCATTTTGAAAATGGCGGTCAAGGAACAATTTTCAACATCAGTTTTGAAGTCGCCAAAGCATGGCAAACATTTCATCAATTTACACTTAACCTTCATCTTCTATAGTTTTGGAAAAAATAGCTGAAAAATAAGAAAATTAAAAAAATTCTGTGAAAAAAGGGCAATAACTCCTACAAGGGTTTATGGGTATGTAGATCTTGATATGCTGAACATTTTTGCAATTTACACTTGACCTCTATCTGTTACACTTTTTGAAATAAAAAATAAAAAATGCAAAATTTTGAAAATTTAACGGAAAAAGGGCTATAACTCCAAGATGGGTTTTCAGATTTACTCCATGTCAGATTTTTGATATCTGTAACGGTTTTCGAGTTATTAGCCAAAAACTGCAATTTACCCCTATGTTCTATTTTTAGCAATGGTGGCCATGTGTTTTGACCGGCCAACTAATCGAACATAACTTTGAGAAGCCATACCCTGGTGATGATTCAGGCAAAGTTTAGTTACATTTGGCTCAGCGGTTTCTGAGGAGAAGATTTTTCAAATTGTTGAAGGACGGACGACGGATGCATAGTGATGACAATAGCTCACATGGCCCTTCGGGCCAGGTGAGCTAAAAAAGCTGACCATGCCTTATGATGTCAAGCACAATGAATAGAACTTCCTATCATCAACAGAAAAAGTCCTATTTGTACAGCAGAAAAGAAGGTCCTGCTTTTATAAAATATCTTTAAGTAGGGATAGAATCAGAAACTGAATCCTGTGACATGTGTTATTTTGCTACTCTCAATAATCAAATTATTAAATATACAAAATGCTTAGCAAGCCTTGCATGTTAAAATATTACATTTGTACAATTAAACTATCTTAAGTAATCAAAATAACATATGAAACTTGATGCAGTTGTAGAACCTACAGTCAAGAAGAAAATAAAAAAAACACCTAAATTTTGCAATTGTTTTATGACCCTCTGGTACTGAGATTTGGTTTTATCCATTACAATTCTGAACTCTGTTAACAAATTTTCACTTCATCTTTTTTGGATTTATGACACATATCCTTATAATTTTTAACAAATTTTATTAATAACGACACTATTTAAAAATTGTATTTGAAGGAACATTGCCAGTGTTACAGTTATGAAAAACTAACAGATTAAACTAACTCCAAAATATGAGATCTTCAAAAGCCCTGACCTAACAATATTCTTTTCATGAAATTAACTTAAGAATGAGACAATTTTTAATTTAGGATTTAACATGTTTAATATCATTAAAAGCATATTGGTTTTGCCAGTGTATGAAAAAACTTCTTAATTATTTATGATTTCAGAATTAACTCATTATATAAGAGACAGTCTAAAGGATTTTGTTGAGAACAGGGATGTATTATGAGAAGGATAAGCTTCTCATGATAAATAGGAAATATATCAGGAGGCGTGAGATTTTGTCACATTAGGGACACTATCTTTAAAGCATTAAAACAACACATATATATTAATGATGGTCACAAAAATTGTTCTGGCAGTGCAGTAGATGTCACACTTAAAGAAAATATCAATATTGTGTAATTTTGTGAACTTCTTCTTCAGCCTTTGGGCACAAATTGTGGTGCACTTTTTACCATTGTAAATCGGAAGCAAAAAAAAATAAATGAGAATGTTTTGATAACAAATTTCAATCATGTGTATTGAAGAAAGTACTTTCTATAATGAAAAGAAATTTACTCTAACAACGTAAATATGTTTCAGTTTTCAGAAAAACCTCATTTCATTAAAATCCATGTACAACTTTTTCAGTAGTTAGCTGTAAAGTGAATGCATATCAAACATTCTGCATAGATTTCAAAATGCAAAATGGATTGTGTACCAGTTGCATATCCTTCTCATAATAAGTCCTTGTTGAGAATAAAATCTCCGACACCCCTGGTAATAAACAGCTGTGCCAAGAGCGCATGATATGCCCGTCCCCTCTTTAAAGCAAACTGATTAAATGATTCTTGAAATTAAAAACTCCATATGAACAAACATGACAAGGGACTTCCGATATATATCAATTATTTCATCTGATGTTAAACAGTCAAAAATGTATATTGTTTTAGGGGTAGTGATGTCTTAAAATAAAAGAATATCGATGTGTAGACAGAAATTGCAATTTCATACTTTTTTGAAATAATCAAAGTACTATAATTGTGGAATGAAAAATCCATCAACAAAATTAAAAAAATAGGGAGCTTCCTCTCGTCATACCCAACAATCCTGCAAAGTTTCAAGAAAAATGATCAAAGTGTTCTCTAGTTAGAGTACAACATGTGGACGAAAATAGCAATTTCAAGCTTTTTTGAAATAATCAAAGTCCTATAACTCTGTAACGAAAAATCCAACAACAAAATAAAACGATAGGGAGCTTCCTCTCGTCATACCCAACAATCCTGCAAAGTTTCAAGAAAAATTATCACAGCATTCTCTAGTTAGAGTACGACATGTGGACGAAAATTGCAATTTCAAGCTTTTTTCAAATAATCAAAGTTCCATAACTCTGGAAGGAAAAATCAGACGACAAAATAAAACGATAGGAAGCTTTCTCTCGTCATACCCAACAATCCTGCAAAGTTTCAAGAAAAATGATCAAAGCATTCTCTAGTTAGAGTACGACATGTGGACGAAAATTGCAATTTCAAGCGTTTTTTCAAATAATCAAAGTCCCATAACTCTGGAACGAAAAATCCGATGACAAAATAAAACAATAGGGAGCTTTCTTCCGTCATACCCAACAATCCTGCAAAGTTTCAAGAAAAATGTTCAGAGCGTTCTCTAGTTAGAGTACGACGTGTGGACGGACGGACACCGGTATACCATAATACGTCCCGTCAAAGACGGGCGTATAAAAATGGATTGAATATTTGAGATTTATCGACATAGCACTCTGTATAAGATTGTACCTTTTTCCCTTCTTTGTCTCTCTATTTCTTCCAACACTTCAGATATAGATGATGCTGGTCTGTTCTTCTTCTTGTTATAGAAAGTAGATTGTACAGGATAATCACCTGGTGTATTGTCTCCGTCACGCAATAATGGCTGAAAAAATAAATTTTACAATTCTCATGTAATTACAATAAAGCAGGCATATTTGGTGAATTTGATCATGCATTTTTGTTTTTTGACAATTCTCATGTAATTACAATAAAGCAGGCATATTTGGTGAATTTGATCATGCATTTTTGTTTTTTGAGCGATTCAAAGTTGTGAAAACTAGAGTGCCAATGCAAACCCAACAAAACAATATCCCCAACTTCCTAAAAATGAAGGAAATGCAAATTATCACACTTCATGAAGTCGGATGATAGTCATATTCCTTCTTCACAACTGCATATAATATCCTTCCTTCGTGATTAATTGCATCATAATTCTTTGAAGTGAGTTGCACTTATGAGATAACCTTTGCAGAAAAAAAATCAATGAAAAGTCTGTCAAATTATCTCCCCTTCATGGTTTCAGACATAAGTATAATCAGTTATGCATATCTGCATGTAGTGTCCTTCCATTGTAAAAGTTTCATTAAAATCCTTCAAGTGGTTTGAGAGAAGTTGCTATAACCAGGTAATTTATCATGAAAAATTAGTCAAATTATCCCCCTTTCATGGCATTTGACAATAATTATATTTCTCCATTTATATTTTCATATGTATTAAATTTAATTAAATCCTGCAAGTTGCTTTTATGTGGTTATCTCTGCAGAAGGAATCATTGAAAAGCTGAAGTCACATTATTTCCCCTTTGTGGAGTCAGACAAAAATCATACTTTCATGGTGTCTTTCCTTTTTGAAAAGTTTCAGCAAAATCCTTGAAGTGGTTTGAGAGGATTTGCATATACAAAAAGTGAAGACAGACGAATGAACAGACAAGGTGATTCCTATATCAATTATATCCCTTTAACTTTATTTGAGAGGTAATAATAATTTGATGGCAATGTATTGTATAAACTTGTTGTTTGCATACATAATTCATATACACTTTAAATCAACAACTTGGACAAGTGAAAGCAAATCATTTGGAGTCTTGCTATCAGTACAATGTTTGACACTGAGGACAAAAAAGAACACATGTTATTAAAATTTATTACCTCAGTTCCTGGCGATATTATTCCATTTTCTTTCCTTCTTTTGGCTGAAAATATAAAAGTGTCTGTGTTTTATAAATTTAAAAATAAACAAAAATCTGTTCATATGAATGTTTTACATGCATAATGCTGCTCCCAAGTGCTAGCCATGATATTTGTTATATTCCAAGCAAACATAGTCCATAAATTATCAAAATTAATACCCATTTGTATGCACTTTCTGGGAGCCTTGTTGTAAGCACTCTATTAATTCCAAAACATAGGCAACAAGTCGTAGAATAAAGAATGGTGAGTTCAGAATAATGTAAACATGGTTATTTTCAGGGGAGGGGTAATTTCGTGAAGTGTCATACTCAAACCATTCGCTTCGTTATAATATTCATGGACCTTCAAAATTTGATTTTAATTCGTTCGTTATTAAAAGTATTCATATAGGGGTTAAATTTGTGTAAAATTTCAAAATGTGAAATAAGCGAAAATTATCCCCACACGAAAATTTCCACGTTTACAGTAGTTAATGTGTTTGAATGAAGGGAAATGTATTCCTTCACACAACTATAGCTCAAAATGTAGATATTGTATGGATCACCTCTATATATAAAATCAGGGATGATTTTTTTTACCACACAAACAAATGAAAAAAGGAAGGCAAAAACTGCTTTTTCATGTTAGAAATAGTTATGGACAATTCTGGACCATCAGATAGCAGAATTCTGCTAAATAGCAGAAGACAATCATCCCTGTAAAATGATAATGGCATAATAATGCTGAAAGATTAATGACTTGTCGTCATTGTTTTTATCTTACAAGCATTACAAGGTTTAGAAAGTACTAGACACAATCTAATTGACAAAATTGATATGAACTATCAACAATATACTCACGACCAAGTGTAACTGAAACCATACTAAATTCATCTAATCTTGCTATATGATCGTATGGTCTCTGACTAGGTGGTGGACTAGGTTTGTGATTTAGTGGCACTTTTTGCTCAAAATCATCTGGAGGTACTTTCTTCATGTCATACTTTTCCCGTCTACGTTTCTTGCATAGAATTAATGCTATCATGAAGGAAATCAGCATTAATCCAACAATAATTGCTAAGGCCACCACTGTAAAGAAATTGTAAAATATTTGTAATATTTATAAATAACAAAGATTTGCTATTTGGAATATTCATAATAACTACAGAACAGAGCAAGATTACACTTCCTGGTGATCTGTCGTTACTCCTTCTCTGTTTTTGAGTTTTTGCTCAATATGTCTTACTTATGTACCCTATGCCTACATTCTTGTTCTGTTTTTATGCTGAGCATTCTTTTATCTCTATTTGTATGTCCATTTATTTCAATATTCAAATGTTTGTTATTCCATGAGCTATGATATTTCTGAAATTTGACGATTATTTGTTTTGTTGGTTTGGCATTTATTAGCTGATGTTTTAAGTACTCGCCTCTTGTCCACAAGATTGTAATAAGGGTCTACCATCTATAATAAATATTGATTAGAACACTCTGGGGAACAAAAGTGTCATATGCTATGCACTATGAGAAGTCCTAAACTTTAAATCCTAAACTTAAAATAAGTTCTGAGACAGTGAAAACATGTACATAGCTTCTACAATACTTTCTTACCTATTTCCAGTTCAGTAGCAGTACCAACTACTTGACCACTAGCTGACCTTGACATATTCATTTTCCTTGTGACTGTAGTAGTTACTGGAGTGGTTGGTATAGTTTGTACTGTCTGTACTGTACTACTGGTTGTCATGACAACAGTCGTGGCTACAGTTGTAGATGGTGGACAGCCAGAACATATAGTTTCTGCTGGACCAGGATTCCATGGTGGCATTGTTCTGTCCTGTTGAAAAAAAAATACATATATGACATTAAACATGATAAGGTAAAATTTTCAAATAGTGTATATCTTCAAGAATAAGTATCTATTGCTACAATTTGCTAAATAACTACTAAGTTTCACAAAATTCTGTTTAGTGGTTTACGAGTTGTACTGACAAAAACAGGACAGACCGACAAATAGACTAATGGAAGGTGAATAAGCAAAAACATTAGGTATACCTTTTACAACTAGTTACATAGGGTAAAAATAAAGACATTAATTCTTAACAGTAAAGGTTCTTCCAAACCATAATCAGCTTAAATTTAGAGGGTATAAAAAAAGAGAATCAGGATAATAACTAATAACTAAATACCGTACTTACTGTAAATTTATTTTCTGCATATGCGCATTTCGACAACTTATGTCTCTTCAGTGCAGATAAAATCTAAACGTTTAGAAGACCATAAACTCAAAGATGTTTAAAAACTGATAGAGAACAAATAACCAATGTGATCTAAATGTAAAGCCAAAATCAGCTAAGGACAGAGCTTTGCATGAGGGAAATACTCCTTAGTTTTCAACAAAATTAATGTGTTCAGTTTGGGTGACATCTGCAGGAAGACATGTCGCTGTGGAAGTTCATAATTCCACTTTTGGAACTGTTGATGATACCCCAGGTTTTGTTGGGGTTCACTTTACAAGTGATTTACTTTTTTGCATGATTACTGATTCTGTTTTATCTTTGTTTGTCCTTTTCTCTAGATTTGTGTTGCCCTTGTACTGCTTGTAGTGCAATGTTCGGAGATTATTGATTTTTCATTTATGTTTTGGCTTGATGCTTCAGCATTTATTTGTAGATATACCAAGTGTTAAACTTTATCAGTAATTATACCCCCCCCCCCCTCCTTGAAAATTGGGGGTGTATAGAGATGGGGGTTGTCCGTCCGTCCATCCGTCTGTTACACCTGTGGGTACTCATCTCTTATCTGCAACTCCTACTGAGCCGCTGAATAGATTTTCATGAAACTTTAACACAGTGTTTATGACATAATGTAGATGTGCACCTCCTATTTCAGAATTTGATTTATTTGATTTTTGGGGTTTCCTATTGCAAAACATGGACTTAGACATTACATTACAAGTGGGTACCCATCCCTTATCCGCTACTCCTCCTGAACCACTGAATAGATTTTCATGACACTTTAACAAAGTCTTTATGACATAAGCAGATGTGCACCTCCTATTCCAGAATTTGATTTGATTGATTTTTAATTTGTATAAGTTTTCTTTGATTTCATGAGGCAAATATTTTCAGTATTTGCTACTGCCCAAATACGAAAAAATATTGGCAAAATGTTGGGTAATGCCTATTTTGTCAATCAGGGCATCAATGTAAACAAAAAAATATACAGTAGATTTCTTTTCTATCGAAAAGGCTTATAACAAATCAGGCTTATAATGAAGCAAAAAAATCCATTGTCCCAACGTTATTAAAACAGCAAATTTTTGAAGGCTTATTAAGAATCGTTTATAACGAAATCAGGCTTATAGTGAAGAAATTTTTAACCCAAACAGTATTTTAATTTCTTAAAATCCACCTGATGTAACAGAAAAAGAACATCGAACAAACATAAGTTTACATGTCTTCATTATGTACAGTAATTGCATATTTCAATCACAAACTGCACCTGATACTTCCTACCTTAACTTATAAGGCATTAAACAAAATTTTTTTTCACAATGACATTTCAACAAAAAAAAATTGAAATACAATTTCTCGGAAAGTGGTAATTCTTCATGGTTTCCCTTATAAAGAACGATGTTTATAATGAAATAAAATATAAAGTCCCGTGGAATTCGTTACAAACAATCTCTACTGTACATATGATCATACAAATTCTTTTACTTATCAAAATTCATTTTCCGGATTTCTTAAATATTTTTCATTTTTCAAAATTTGTTCTGTCAAATGATTTAGTTAATCACCAATAAAAAGAATAATATCGGTTATTTTTTAGATGCTTCAAATATTGTCTCCAATAATAGACTTGCCCACAAGTGGGCTCGTCCATTATTGTCACCATTATTTTGTCATATTAGAAACTAAACTTCCATTATTCTATTTATATTCTGATTCAGTGCTGCCAAGTCTTTGTTTTTGCTCTGTAAAGCTAATCAGCTAACAGAAAAACAACAGATACTAATTTTCAAGTCGTTCATTTGACTCAACAGACCAGAAAGCTAACCATTTCATAAGAAGTAATCCAGATTCAGATATTAAATATCATACATACTTCTGGTACTGTTGGTGATACTTTTGTTACTTCTGTTGTAGTTATCACGGCTGTTTCACTGTCCAATAAACATCCAGGGATCTCGTTACCATGGATACGTATAGATTTGTTGGTGAAGTTTCTCAGTTCTTTCATTGGTTTATATTCATAAGGTGTGTTTGTTTCTGGTGTAAATATGACCTCTAGAAAATAAAACAGAATTTTGAATAAAAGCATTGACCAATCGGACAGATGAATTATATTCTAACCATAGTGTTTTTCCATTACAATCCTTGGTAGTGTGGACTATTATCATTTAATCATAACTGCCATGCTGAGATTATTATTGAGGAGTAACGTCTACCTAAATTATTCTGATTTACAAGAAATGGCTGCATGGATTAAAAATGGTTGTGAAGATTATTTTCCATGAAGAATAATGGCCTTGTGGATTATTAAAATGAAGAATAATGACTGTGTGGATAACAGTGTAAAGCATAATTTTTTCAGCAGTTTTATTTTCACTATTTTAAAGGATTAAGAGCTAAAATGGAACTGTTGTAAATATTTTTATGCAGTTTAGTAGTTTGACCAACTACCTTGATGCAAGCATGGCTGAAATGAAACTGATTTTCAAAATTGAAAAAAAGATGGTTTGAAAATTTCTAAATTACAGTATATATAGTAGCAGTATGGATTTAATATTACTGGTACTATTTTTGACAATGAACAACCTTGAGAGAGAGAAAAAAAATGATTTGTATGTTTCAGTAGATTGTAACCCCTAAACCAAACTAACCTGATATACAGCCAGTAAAGTTAATAAACTTCTCCTTATATTCCATATAATTTGGTAATTGTTCTTGTATGACTCCACCTATCATAATTTTGTCCAGTTCATCCAGTGGATTCTGTATATTGGGTACCTTGGCAACAGATTCATCATCCAACTGAAAAATAATGTTGATTGATTAATTGTTGATATATTGTAGCTGCAAAAACATCAAAACTGAAGTTTCCACCAGACTGCTTAAGGACTTTTTTTATAATAAAAGCTTGATACATTGGATCTTTATTGTGTAGAATCTATAGCACTCTCCACTGTCATTTATAGTAGAGTACCATAGACAGACTGTACATCAATACAAATTTCTATGAGAAAGAAATGTATGCATTGGAAAGATACTGGTTCCAATTCTAAAATACAGGGGTTCAGTTTAGATTCAAAAATTACAGAATTGTACGAGTATTTCATATAGCAATACAATGTCCCAAACTATCATGTAATTTGACATTCAGTCCCATAAATCTGTCTCAGCCAAAAGTCAAATAACTAAAAAAATTGAAAAACGTATATATAAGTTCCAATTCAGGGAACACTATCATCTATAAATATCTCATTGAAAAGGAAGAAAAAGGCAGTATCCATCCCAAAAGTAAGACTTTTTATCTATTTTTTAATGGATGGGAAAAGACCAATTTAAACTCAAAACAAGTACATACAAATGATACCCTGTCCATCACCAAGACTAAACTGTATACAGAAATATACAAGTTCATGCAGATACTGTCACTATACATCAGCTACTAGTATGATAACTAACAAGTACCTCCAGATACTGTCACTATACATCAGCTACTAGTATGATAACTAACAAGTACCTCCAGATACTGTCAC
>MJUU01059317.1:86833-115046 GCA_002080025.1 Modiolus philippinarum | reverse complement strand
ATAACTAACAAGTACCTCCAGATACTGTCACTATACATCAGCTACTAGTATGATAACTAACAAGTACCTCCAGATACTGTCACTATACATCAGCTACTAGTTTGATAACTAACAAGTTTACTTACATATATATACCTCATGCAGTCCTATTATCTTTATTATTTGTTTGCAAATATTTTAAGAACTTATTATTCAGGAGATTTTACCTTTCGTTTATGGATTGTTAAAAACCAAGTTTTCAGTTTTTTTGCAAAATTGTTCAGATAATTACTGCAAAGCCATATTTAACAACAAAGAAGAATTCTATCATATCCTTTCGAATAGATATGATATTGCTGGCATTGTATAACACTTTATTGTAACATTGCATCGCTGTAATATTGTAAGGTTGTCACTGCAAATTAACAGTTTTCAGTTAAACAGGAAAAATATTTTGTTGTATCTGCCAGTTACGACCTTAAAACTCTAAAATGGCAGATGGCGTGAAAATATTTTAGTTGAATAGTACATGAAGATACAACTTTTTAAGCTGTCTGTAGAATAAAGGGCTACGCTGAGCGCAGCATGATACGACCCCAGAATGTCAAACACTGAAATTTGAACAAATGTAATTCAAAATGATTGAGGACACAGCAAAGAGCTTGATACAGTTATTATATGAAAACAATAAAGAGCTTGACCAAGTAATTAGCTGCACACAAACAAAGGAAAATCGAAATCAGCTCTTATCATTCCTTAAATATATCGGAATTGGTAAGAGGTATGTCAAATTGGTCAACATACAACTTTAACTATATGATAAGAGGAATCCGAAGAAAGGAACGTCATTCAAATCCAATAAAAAAATAAAAGATTTTACATATTTTGAAAATTGCAATTTCAGCTCTTTTGACCCTTTGAATCTTGGATATGGTAAGAGCTACGCCAAATCCATTGACATACGAATGAAAGCGTATATCAAGAGAAATCCAAAGAAAAAAATCCCATCGAAATCTGATGAAAAATGAAAATTTTAGGTAATCTGCAAATTTGAAATTTTATCCCCATTCAGCCCTCATAGCACGGAAAAGAAACATGTTGTAAAAAAATCTGATGGTGCAGCTCTGTATTTATTTTCAAAAGGAATCCATTGCAAAAAACTGCATCAAAATCAGACTAAAAATAAAAAAAATGAAATTTTTGAAAATCTCCCTTTTGGGCCCATTTATCTCGTGAATGCTACATGCCACTAAAAATCCGTTGGCATACCACTGATAGGAAATTTAATTAGGAACACACTGAAAGAAATCCCATCAAAATCCAATAAATAACAAGGGATCTGTGAGCCAATGCTCACTAATAATACCCCCCGCTCTCATATTCCAGTCTCTAATAACAAGACAAAGTTGGTAAACAAAATGTAGTACCCCACAAGTCTTAAAATGTGTCCCACAATATGGTATGACTTCACAAAGCTTTCACGTTTGTATCACTGACGATTGCAGAGAAAAGCTTCACGAAAGTTGTGACGGACACACAGAATAATGAAACATAGAAAGCAGCCACAGCCTGCTAAGCTCATCTCGTTGCGCAGCATTGTCACATGTTTCACATGTCAGTAAACAGGAATGGACTATAATCATTCTTTTAAACAGATTCAGTCATGCATAAATTGTAGTTTACAGACTGCATCTGGAGCATGCATTTTTGTTGTCATCCCAAATTGCATCATACATACCAATATGGTTGCTAAGTGACAAGTCAGTAAGCGGGAATGACTTTAACCATTATACCTAACCAACTCGCTCATGCGTAAAATGCAGATCAGAGACAGCATCCAAAGCATGCGATGTTGTTGTCATCCATAAATGCATCATACATACCAATATGGTTGATGTGGGCCATGTCAGTAAGCGGGAATGGACTTTAACCATTCTTCCTAACCAAGTCGCTCATGCGTAAAATGTAGGTCAGAGACAGCATCCGAAGCATGCATTGTTGTTGTCATCCAAAATGCATCATACATACCAATATGGTTGATGTGGGGCATGTCAGTAAGCAGGAATGGACCTTAACCATTCTTCCTAACCGGACGCGGACGCGGACGCTAGGGGTATCACATAAGCCCCCCTCACTTCGTGGGGAGCTAAAAATTGACCAAGTCTGTAAACAGGAAGTAGCATCCCGACAGGTCTGAAAATGAATCCCACAATATGGCATGATTACACAAGCTTCTGACAAAATTTCAAGTTTGTATCATTTACCATTGCAGAGAAAAGCTTTACGAAAGTTGTGACGGACACATAGAATAATGAATAATTCGCAAAGGTTCCACAGAACCTGGTGTCTCACCTGCTCACTCCACTTTCATCATAATTTGGCCTATATTAAGATTTGGTTACTAAAAATTCTAAGTAATAACTGGTCTTTCAGAGTATCCGGAAATTTACTAAAATTTGAACCAAAAATTTTTGAAAACTAACAATTAGCAATATTAGTTTTGACAAAAAATTCATCCAAAAAGCATGGTTGCTAACAAGAATTTCAAAAAAAATTGCTTGTCTTTGACTCGGTTTGAGAGTATCAGGAAATTTACCAAAATTAGAATCAAAATTTTTTGAAATCTAAGCATTGAAAATTTTTGTTTTCACTAAGATTCAATAAAAAAAGCATGGTTGCTAACAAGAATTCCCCAATACTGCTTGTCTTTGAGAGTTGCAGGAAATTTACCAAAATTGGAACCATAATTTTTATTCTTAAGTTTCAGAATTACGTCTGGTATGAAAAATTGCTATAATATTTGATCGTATGCAAAAATTAAAAAAATCGTTAAATCTTGGACATTTTCAGGAAATTTACCAAAGTTGCAACCAGAATAAAATCCTGAAAGGTTATTGCTTATCTATGGACTACATGCAACAATTCTATGTCAAAATCAAATTTCCTAAGTTCCAATTTGTTTAAACTTTGCTGATATTATGGACCAAAGTGAAAATTTAGTCAAATTCATTGATGCGGAAAATATAGGTAACAGTGACATAATTCTGGTATGGATGTTAGTTACTTCTAAACATGTAACCACTGACCAATCATCATCTGTCTATGGCATGTAAGTGTTGAGATCTAGTGGAAGCAAAAAACAATTATTGAAAAAAAACTTAGTCCAACAAATGGCAAAATATGGAAAAATTGGTATAATTTTTTTTCTCAAAAATATACTTGGGATTTAATAATGCAGTTTATTGAATATTGTGTCAAAAATTCATTGCTATTGAGCAAGATTTCAGAAAGTTATTGATGTTAAAAAAAAAGTTTAACATTTGGGGTAACCAAATTTTGACAACGATGCCGACGACGGAATCTATGGTCACTATGTCTCGCCTTCGCGACAGGCAAGACAAAAATTGACTAAATCGATAAACAGAAGGTAGCATCCCAACAGGTCTGAAAAATCATCCCACAATATGGCATGACTACACAAAGCTTCTGACAAAATTTCAAGTTTGTATCATTTACCATTGCATAGAAAAGCTTAACGGAAGTTGTGACGGATGGAATGACGGACACAGGTAAAACAGTATACCCCCTCCTCCTTCGGAGCGGGGGTAAGATAAATATTCTACAGCCAAATATGTGAAAACACCCAATTTTGCCCTTGACGACAGCGCCATACCATTAAATGACCTCAAATTTTTTTGTGGTAATATAAAAAGGTGTATATACGACCTTTTTTAAAATTCACCCATTTCAAGAGGGTCTAACAGGTACAAATATTTTTCACATACATTTTTTTCACAATACAAAAAGCCACATTCATCAAAAAGAGTTTAAGAAATAAACATTGAGAGCAGAAATGAAAATCAGCATGTAAACATGTATTCACTTGTACATACTAACCAAGGAAAATCATCGTGAAAAAGGTCATCCTCTCACATTTGGTAAGAGATATATATGTAAAGCCTTTCCTATTAAGCTATCCCAAAGAGGAATTTGTAGATTACATCAAAATCTTTGACCTTTGAGGTAATCTTCTCTTCTCCAAATATATAAAGATAGTTTTATGGTCATACATACCAAGAAGTTGTTACTGAACTTCACAATGGAGATGGTGGACATCAAAACCAAGAGAGTGACCTTTCCCAATATAAAAATTGGGAATATAGTAGTGTTTGTAACTTGTAAATTACGGAGATCCAATGAAGACAGGTAATTAACTGACCTAAATACAGTGCACCCTCGTTATATCGCCACCTTTATATCATTATACATGTATTGTCCTAAACCAGAGAAAATTTTGGCAATAAGTGAGGGTGGCGATATATTGAGGGAATAAATTACATAGATACAGTGCAAATTTTTGACAAATGTACCTTGAAAATGGTTGGCGATAAGTTGAGGGACTGCCGTTAGGGAGGGGTGGTATAACGAGGGAGCAATGTAATTCTAGTCATTCAATTTATTCAAGATGGATCTCTCTTTTATTAACTGATATAATTTCACTTGTGACTGGATTATTCAATTAAGTCCAAATTTCTGTGTCTTGAAGTTTAAGTAATATGGGTATTTGAATATCTAAATTCTGATGCATATAAAATAACCACAAATATTCACGGCCTTCAAGACAATTAAGCAAAGATGAACTATACAGATGTGATACAAAAATATTAAAGGCTAATTAAAAAAAAAATCAGAATTAAAAAAAATAGATTCATGCTGTTGTAAAAAATAAAATAAAATATATTGGCAATCCACAGTAGGGGTAAAGAAATCAGCTGATATAATTTGTTTCAAACTGATGGTAGAGAAATGAAATACAAATTAACAAACATTTACATGCCAGTGTTCACGACAATACACAGGAAGGTACGAAGTGAATGCAACATTTCATTCAAATATCCTTGACCTTATACAAATCAGAATAGAATACAGGAGATTATGAGATTACTTGTGCTATAAAATACTTTTACAATATAACAACATCATAAACCATTATTTAAATATAATTCATGCCCTATAACACAGGTAATGAATTTTTCTATTTGTTTTTGCACCTTTTATTTCTTGACAAATTCTGGTATTTGATGGTGTTCATTCATTTTCCATTGGTTACTAGATACTTTTTTACCCTCCTAGTGGAAAGTTGATTGATTTATTAGCATTTAACACTTTCTTTGAAGACATTTCAGCTATATCATGGAGTGAACAGTTATTACCATGGATACTAAAACACCAGGGTATGTTATATAAATAACGGTAACTGAAATACATAATGAATCCATACAATCATAATTTTAGATTCTTGTTATTTATCACCTGACTTTACATGTAACGTATTTGTCTGAATATTACAGTTGTTCATTACTGGGCACAAATGTCAGAAAACTTGATATTAAGTCCTCCAATTCAGTCCAATGTCAACAGATCAAAATGAAATTCAAACTAAACACTGTACCTCATGTAGGTATGGCCATATTATAAATCCTGTCAAGATTTAAAAAAAACCTGGATAACTGAAAAAAGAACAAAATATACAAGTTCAGGGCCATTATTCAGCAAAAAGACTGTGGACCAACACAAAATTGGAAGTTAAACAGCAACTAATCCAGTTAAAGCCATATACAAAATGCAAAGTCTATATCCAATAAAATGGTGACAAAAATGTCCTGAAAAAAAATAAAACTCCAAGGGTCGTAGCTCAGCCAAACTTCAACTGTAACTCATCTAGTGAATAGGATATGTAATAAAACTAGAAAAATGTGAGCAAAGCTCACATATATCATACCCCCTGCTCCCCCCCAAAAAGATCAAATCAAAATTTTTAAATACATGGTGCACAATGCCAATGTATACTGAACATTTTGTGAAAGTTTCATTGGATTTCACCAAGTAGTCTAGGAGGGGATGTCGCCACAAAGTGTGTACCCCTATGGCGGACGGAATAACGGACAGACAGACACCATGATCATTATATACCGCCCGCTAAAGCAGGGGTATAACAAGAGGCTCTCAAGAGCCTGTATTCTCAAGAGCCTGTATCGCTCACCTGGACCATGGCTGACATAAAGAGATGAATGGCATTTCCAATAGGGTATGTTCTCCGCTGAGGCCACCTTGGATTGTATTGGATGCCAGATGCAAATTTCGAAGAGGGCTTGACTGGTATTTTCTGAGAAGAGAATCTTTGAATGTTTTTACCATAGGTTTCAATGTTAAAACTAAGTTTGCGCTGACAGCCATTTTGGACGAGATATGAGCCTGCTGGATATCTTTTTTTGGAGGGACCCCCTAACAACCATTGTGACTAAGTTTGGTTCTAATTGGCATGGTACATCTTTGAATGAGTTTTCCCATACGGTCCAATGTTAAAACTATGTTCTCCGCTGGCGGCCATCTTGGATGAGGCACAGACCTGTCGGATACCTTTTTTGGAAGGGACCATTAAGGACCATTATGCCTAAGTTTAGTTATAATTGGACTGGTAGTCTCTAAGAAGATCTTTGAATGTCTTTTCCATAGACTATGTTCTCTGTTGGCGGCCATCTTGGATGAGGTACAGACTTGATGAATACATTTTTAGGAAGGGACCAACTAAGGACCATTGTGCCTAAGTTTGGTTATAATTGGAGTGGTAGTTTCTGAGAAGAAGATTTTTGAATGTCTTTTCAATTAGGTCCAATGTTAAAACTATGTTCCCCCCTGGCAGCCATCTTGGATGAGTTACGGACCTGACGGATACCTTTTTTTTGGAAGGGACCATCTAAGGACTGTTCTGCCTAATTTTGGTTAAAATTGGACTTGTAGTTTCTGAGAAGAAGATCTTTGAATGTCTTTTCCATATGGTCCAATGTTAAAACTATGTTACCCATTGGCGGCCATCTTTGATGAGGTACAGACTTGCCGGATACCTTTTTTGGAAGGGACCATCTAAGGACCATTGTGCCCAAGTTTGGTTATCTTTGGACCCGTAGTTTCTGAGATCTTTGAATGTCTTTTCCATAGGGTCCAATGCTAGAACTATGTTCCCCACTGGTGGCCATCTTGGATGAGGTACGGACCTGACGGATACAATTTTTAAAGGGGACCATCCAAGGACTATTGTGACCATGTTTGGTTCCAATTGACCCAGTGGTTTCAGAGGACAAGATCTTTTGAATGAAAAGTTAACGACAGACGGACGGACGGATGATGGACGCCAAGTGATGGCAAAAGTTCACCCTGGCATAGCCAGGTGAGCTAAAAAAATGTGACAGATTGACAAATTTTAAACTATATACCTCCTCAACCTCACCTGCAGGGGCTAATGAGTCTCAATATCTATGTTATACATGTATGTCTATACTAAATCTGACATATGAATTGAATATTATTGTGTTAAGCAGAGACAGATAGAGAGAAGATATAGACTTGTGCAATATACTTACTGAATCTGATAAAGGTTTCACCTGTTTACACAACATATATATACAATATGTAGATAGATGTATTTAGAAGAAGATAAAATGTTCTCAACGACCAGAAAACTCTTTCAAAATAAGTGAATACCCAATGCCTTGCATGTTTTTTTTTAAAGTTGATAGATTCTTTCTTTTTTTTTAAGTAATCATTTCTGTACTCATATTTTTTGGCCCCCAGAATGCCTGAGGAGACACTAATTGTTGAAAAGCTAATTAAATTGTTCCTGGAAGAACAACTGGTAAGAAAATTTCTCTTTATAGCTTTTTTTCACTAAATGTTTAAAATCTCTTATCCAGACTATTAAAGTGAAATTTTTCAATTTTAAATAATAATTCGCAAAGGTTACGCGGAACTTAGTGTCTCGCCTGCTCAGTGCACTATCATTCTAATTTGGTCTATATTAAGATGTTCTAGCTAAATAGAATTCCAAGAAACAACTGGTCTTTGACAGTTTCAGAAAAATTACCAAAATTGGAATACAAAATTTATAAAATCTAACCATTGAAAATATTGTTTTTGACTAAAATTCATCAAAACGCATGTTTGCAAACAAGAATTCCCCAAAAATTGCTAGTCTTTGAGAGTTTCAGGAAATTTACCAAAATTGGAACCACATTTTTTCATTCTTAGTCTTCAGAATTATGTCTTGTATGAAGAAATGGCCAAGATATTTGATTGTATGCAAAAATTTCAAAAATTGTTAGTCTTGGACATTTTCAGGAAATTTACCAAAGTTAGAACCGGAATGAAATTCCGAATGCTTATTGTGCATCTATGGACTATATGCAACAATTCTACATCAAAATTAAAGTCGTATCCTCAATTTTGTTTAAAAATTGTTTATATATGGGAAAAATGAAAGGATATGGAGTGAATGTACATGTGACAAAAACGCACACGATACATAGAAAACCCCAGTTTATCAAGGACAAGGCTTTTATTCCTGTCTTCATCTTGATGTCGCCTGAGGGTCTTCAACTAGAGGTGAACAATATTCACCCCCTCAAGCGAGATCAAGATGGACCTACAATAGAAAATTTAGCCAAATTCATTGAAGTAGAAAATATAGGTCAAGGTGACATAATTCTGATATGGATGTTGGTCACTACTAAATATGTAGTGACTTACTAATAATCATCAGTCTATGGCATGTAGGTGCTGAGATATGGTGCAAACCAAAAAATTTCATCGAAAAAACTAAGTCCAACTAATGGAAAAATATGGAAAAATTGGAATTATTTTTTAAAAAAATAAACTTGGGTAACAATAATGAAGTTGTACAGAGCATTGTGTCAAAATTTCATTGATATTGAATATGATTTGAGAAAGCTATTGAAGTTCAAAAAAGTTTAACATTTGGGTTAACCAAATGTCAACGACACCGACGACAACGGAATCTATGCTTGCTTTGTCTCGCCTTCGCGACATTCATTACAGGCGAGACAAAAATTGTGTGAAATTTGGCATTGACTTTAGCAAATAAAAAAACTGCCATATAGAATTTACTTCTGGTTTAAATACTTGTTATTTTAAAATATATTGATATGAAGAAAAATATATGAATTAATATATTGTAAAAAGATAGATTGTGCAAAAGAAGGATACTAAGATTAAACCTCCACCATTGTCGTCTTATAACTAAGGACTTACTGTAAGTAACATTTCACCACGAGACCTCCAGTACTGTAACCTGTGTGGTTTACCATCTGCATAATTACCCTCTTTTAATAGTCCATCTAAAAATAATAACCATACATCTTAAAAATTTTAAAAACATGAGGATATTAATATAAACACACTAAGCTGACTGATGATTGAATTCTTTCCTTATGGTGTCTGGAATGTTCTTGCCACCGGTGTTTGATTTTATTCTCTCAATGTATTCTCTCTATAATGTACTAAATTCGAACATAATTTCACCCCAATTGTCTGCTTACAAAATGGTTCATTGTTGAGTACCCTTTTTTTACAAACAATAGCAAAGTATATTAAGACTTGATGCAATAGTGATCACAAACAAGATCAGTTGCAGATTACAGATCCATAAAGTAAAGACCACAAGATGCAAAATAAACATTCCATATCAAATTTGAGGGTACAACAAACAAGATTTATTTTTTGTCTTGCACTAGACTGTTATAAAGTAATCTTACACTGCTAAAAAAGTTCCTCAAAAGTGAGTAATCATATACATTTACTGTGTGTAAATCTTTGAGATAAGTAGTTAAATTTGTCCTATCACCAACCTTGGTTCATATCTATTCCAGATCAATATTACTTGTTCAGCTTGTTTTGCAAAATCAATATACTGTGTAAAAAGTACCAAGAAGTATAACTCTGTTGGAATATGTAGAAACACTATCAAACGTGGATAATCAATGAAGGAATATGGAGTAAATGCTCATGAGACAAATTCTCTACAAAACATGGTAAAACCAAGCAATGGAACAACACTTTTAATGTTGTTCTTCATATTGAAGTCACCATAAGGCCTTCAACAATGAGTTTTGCTCATACCTAAGTTGAAGATGGCCCTAGCACAGGTTTGAGTGGAATTCATTGCTATATATCAAGAAGTCTGCATTGAAAAAATTACAACAATTTTAACAAGTGAGATTCACGGTAAGACACTATAAAGACTACCTGAAAGATTGGGTATTTCTAAAACATAATGTTATCCCCTTATCTGATCAACATCCAAATGAATACAATACACTATTCAAGTCTATATTATTGTTAAGATGTTTTATTTCCAAATTTATCATTATAATTGTAAAAACATCTTTTTTAGAAGCAGAAGAACATTTCCACCTGTCATGAAAGACGTCCAACATCAACTAAAACCAAATTCATCTTAATTTCAGCTATCTGATGTGAACAATTTGAAAAATTGAACAAATCAAATCACTTATCTTTGTAGTTTTGCTTTTGAGAAAATTAATAAGATTTTTGTGAAACCCTTATGCTCATTTCAGTTATACATGTGTAATACAAAAATAGATATGGTGCATTACATGAATTCCCCCCTAAGTTTCACAAAATTTTGGAAATTCAAGGGGCATAACTCCAGAACCCCTTGGTCCTTCGAGCCCAAATTCGAACTAGGCCCAAGTTTTATTGTAAACAATTTGCATACCAAGTTTGAAGACAGTATATTATTTCATTCATAAGTTATCAGTCAGTCACCTTCCAGGGACGGATGGACAGACACACGACTGAGGGTATCACATAATACCTCGCCACTACTTGTGGCAGGGTATTATAAGACATACCTAATAACCTTTTTGAATCCTCAATGGCTATGCAATATTAATAAACTTACGGCTAATTCTTTTTTGATAATGTTTTACTCCTACACCATCTGCAGTCAATTTAAACAACAATAGATCATGGTCTGGATGTCTGTATACAACATAAAACCAAATTATTATGAAAATTATATACTTTTTTCAGAACAAGTTCTGGAGGTTTGTTTTATCAGTATCAATACCGGTATACAACAATGCAATTCAAATTTTTCATTGATGACAAATTTTCAGACATTTAAAGTATTAAGCAAAATGAATTGTTTAAATATCCTCAACACACTAAAAGCTCCATAAAATATTCATATAATCAATCACCAACAATACAAAGGAACACCATGGATATACAGGAATTGATAAAATATTGTGTTTTAATTTAATTTAAAATAGTAATCCTTTTTTAACCAGTTTACAAGAAAAATATATTATTTATCTTCTTTTAAATTAATCTTTATAGTATCATATTTGCTATTTGTTGTGTGTGTGGGCACATCTATGCTTAAATGCACCCTACATTATTGAATTAAATGATCATGATTTAAACAAATAACATACTTAGAGCTCATTACCACTGCCAAAATAACTTGTTGATTACTCAAATTGTAGTTTGTCTGGAAGGTCAAGGACAACTTTTCACTAGTTGTATATCTAGCTGTTCTAATCAAATCAAAGTTGTACTCTAAAACTGATTTACCAGTGAAATTTCCTGTAGCCTCTGTAAAACAGCAAACAATTCATGTCTTAACATCATCACAAAGCCAATTGTAATTTACATTCAAATACACATGGTGCCCAATCACCAGTTGACGTTAATACGAATGCTGCATTTACAAAGCGAATAAGCCAGTTTGAATTGGAATTTTGCATTATAATTCGAATTAAGAAAATAACATGAGGACACAAATAGCGTTTTAATTCCAATTGAATTTGAATTCAATTCTAATTATACTGACCATGTTAAAGCAGCATTACATTGTATAGCTATCCATGTTATGTACTGCACACCATTAGAACAAATTTAATTCTTGGTTCTTATGCTAAAAGAATGAGACCACATTGTATGTCATGCCAGGTTTAGCCGACCTTTTCCTTTATTTGCATATTTTTGTATGAAGCAATTTTTTTCAAGGGCTTACAAGAAAACAACCAATCCTGTCCCTTAATTTCAGCTTCCACCATTTAGATGTTATATTTACCCTTCTGGAACACCTATTGTAAATCTTTGAATTTAATTAGAGTTCACACTGTGAGTGCTTTTATGTTATGTTTGTACTGTTTGTAAATGGACTTTTGTCTTCTAGTGTTCCTTTTGCCATGTCTCTGGACTTCGAGTTATATGATCCAAGAATACTTTGTTCCTTCAGCATTCTACTGCTGTTATTTTCTATTGAGGAAGCCTCATTGATAATTTTTTATTGTTGAAGAAAAAAAAAAAAGCTTTCTTGCCTTCCTATTATGTTTTGCATAATGTTAAAATCTGCTTCATCACTACTAGCTTTGTTATGCTTAGGTTTTTCTATAGTACAAAGATAAAAACTCACTTTGATGAGTTTTATCAAGTGACCAAAAAGATATACCATAAGAAGATTTTTTTTATATCCAACTATTAATGTAATTTCTTAAAAAATGTGTTTTGTTTTTTGTGACACAAAGATTTGATTGCTTTGATGCTTTTGGTTATTAGTAACACAAATATCATCTTTTTTTAACTTGGATAGTTTCAGTTAAGGAGCATTTTGTTGGTTTCAACTTATTAAAATAGTAGTGACTCCATTGTTTCAATTCAGCTAAAATGGGAGAAATACATGTATAAAGGTTTCAATAGTAAATTGTTTTGGCCAGATACATAGTAATTTTCAATAAATATGATTGAAATTCCCACATTCTGTTTGAATACTTACCAATCTGACATTTGTTTCCAGCATAATTAGTTTTACTACAGTCACATTCGAACGCCTTATATCCCCACTTCTCTATACATACACCTTTATGTTGACAGGGATTTGGTAAACATCCTTTGGAACATGCAGTGGCAACAGCTTAAATAAAAAAAATCATTTTCAACAACTGAATTCAAATGTATTTTGTTTCACCCTGTACATATAGTTTTATATTTCTTGGCCTTCTATAGGTATTTTCTTCAAACTTTCTTAACCTTATTACAATGACTATATTGGTAAAGTAGTACCTCACTAAGCAAAATTGTAGGTATTAGGAATTGTCTTATTTTATACCTTTCTATCTTTTATTAAATATAACAGTTTTTAGTTTAATTTTTCACCCTTGGTCCTTTTTAAAATAATTTTGATACAGGTTGATTTGAACTGGTTTTAAAAAGTCCACTAAATATTTTAAGTCCACAAAATATTTCATTTGATTTCAACCTTACTGCACATTATTAAAACAAGAGCTGGCGCCGAATGGCAGCCTGATATACCCCCGCTCATTGTACCCTGAATCAATGTGGCAAGTGAAAATTTAATTGTGTCAGGACACAGTACAAGTATGGACACAATACAAGTATAAAAACAATTATATAATCCTAGTAACCAACATTTTTAATGATAACTGTCTGCACAACAATTAAAACTGCCTTGCATTTTCCAAAGAAATTGTGATGAAAAATTCCATATATTGTACAACAACGAAAAACAATGACGCCTATGCAAACAGGAAGTGCTTACGACATAACCTTGAAATTTGAATACACAATAGACCATAAGGAAGCTTTGTTCAAAACAACAACTGAATCCCACCTACACATGCTACAGTTTCAGAGAAAATTGTGACGAAAAATTCCCTATATTGTACATCAATGAAAAACAATGACGTCTCGGCAAACAGGAAGTGCTTACAACGTAACCTTGAAATCAGTTACACGTTAGATTGGACCATAAGGAAGCTCTGTGCAAAACAACAACTGAATCCCACTTACAATTTCAGAAAAAAGTGTGACGAAAAATTCCATTTATTGTACAACAATGAAAAAATAATGACGTCTCGGCAAACAGGAAGTGCTTATGACATAACATTGAAATTCGAATACACGATAGATTGGACCATAAGGAAGCTCTGTGCATAACAACAACTGAATCCCTCTTACAGTTTCAGAAAAAATTGTGACGAAAAATTCCATATGCTGTACAACAATAAAACAAGAGTGGACCCTAATAGATGTCTCGCCCGTCCCTGCTTGTCGCTAAAACAGTCATGCACTAATCAAGATCAACCTACAAGCCAAATATTATTACCATTCCACTTACAGTAATTAAGAAACTATTCTAATCAGAAACACTCAACTTTGTTCACTAGACCGTGAAATTGAGGTCAAGGTCAAAAGCCATATGGCAGACGGACATGTACTAACCAAGACCAAGCTATATACCAAATATCATTGACTTCTAGCCTCTAGTTATTGAGAAATGGACTTAAGCAAAAAAACTTAACCTGGTCACTGGACCGCGAAATATAGGTCAAGGTCACATGATTTTGGGTCCGACAGATAGGGTTCGCCGTAAGCTACATATGGACCAAATATAAAGTTCCTACATTAATGGCTTCTGTATTAAAACTTGAGTTTACGCCGCCGTCGCCGTCATACTTTGCACGCCTATGTCTCGCTTTCGCGACGGGCGAGACAAAAACTATAAAGTCTCGGCAAACAGGAAGTGCTTACAGCCTAACAATGAAATCGGAATACACAACAGATTGGACCATTAGGAAGCTCTGTGCAAAACAACAATTGAATCCCACTTACAGTTAAAGAAAAGATTGTGACGAAAAATTCCATACATTGTACAACATTGATGTCTCGACTAACAGGAAGTGCTTACAACGTAACCTTGAAATTCAAATACACCATAGATTGGACCATAAGGAGACTCTGTGCGTAACAACAATTGAATCCCTCTTACAGTTTCAGAAAAAACTGTGACAAAAAATTCCATATGCTGCACGACAATAAAAAAAAACAATAAAGTCTTGGCAAACAGGAAGTGCTTACAGCTTAACCTTGAAATCGGAACACACGATAGACTGGACCATAAGGAAGCTCTGAGCAAAACAACAACTGAATCCCACTTACAGTTTCAGAAAAAAAATGTGACGAAAAGTTCCATATATTGTACAACAATGAAAAACAATGACGTCTTGGCAAACAGGAAGTCCTTATGACGTAACCTTGAAATTGGAATACCCGATAGATTGGACCATAAGTAAGCTCTGTGCATAACAACAATTGAATCCCTCTTGCATTTTCAGTAAAAATTGTGACGAAAAATTCCATATGCTGTACAACAATAAAAAAACAAAGTCTCAGCAAACAGGAAGTACTTATGCGGTCACCGTGAAATCTGTATATACTGATTGGACCATCATGAGAAAGTTTTTGCCAAAATATGATTTCATTCTGTAAAAAAGTTGCTGAGAAAAGTGTGGTTACGGACAGACGAACGAACGGACGGACGGACGAACGGACGGACAGATGAACGAACGAACGGAGGTAAACCAGTATACCCCCACTACTATGTAGCGGGGGTATAATGAATAAATATAAAACCAGTTAAAGCAATATGCAATAGCATATAGTAAAGCATCTTTCATATTAAACTAACCCGGATTATGGTGTGCTTCTTGCTGTAATGAATATACTTTATTTCCTATTTTCAACCCCCTAACACATCCACGTAGCTGTTCTACAAAGGAACTGTTAATTGGTGCTCCTCCAACAAAAAGTCTGTAATAATCATTCATGTTGATGTTAGCAGTGTCCTCTGATCTTGGAGGTTTAACACTCTCTGAAATTTACATGGCATAAAAATATTTCTTCATTGTCATTTTGTCTATCTAACTGAAACAGTCCTCATTAAAATAATGCTCAAATTGAAAGGAATTCCAGATCACCATTTTTTTTACTGTAGGATCTTAAATTCTAGCAGAATTGAAAATCAAGAAAAAAAGAATGCAATGTTTTGTATTGTATTTGTATATGATGTATTTAGCAGTGGTAAATAGTTTCAAAATCCATTACTTTTCTCCTTTAATAATTCCAGATGTATAGATAAGCAAAACTACAATTTATTGTAGAATCTTCTAGGTAAGTAATCTGCAGTTGACAAAACTCCTCTGTCAATTGCAGATACACCTCAGGGATTTTAACACCTGCATCTCTATAAGACTATTATCAATTTTGCTCTCTCTTTTTCTATTCTAAAAATATATGAAACCTACCAAAGGATGTGAAAGGATACGTTGTATATTTCTGTAGCTTTAGACGACTGTAAGGAATTATAAGCATATTTCCTGGGGAGTCAACAAACATTTTTGTCTGAAGATTGTTGTTTTTAGTTTCCTCTTGGATCACAACTTGTTTCCATTCACCATCATTTAAGTCTGAAAAAAAAAATCTTGTTTTATTGATTGATAAATGAAAATATTTGGCCCTTTCACAAAATTGTTCCCGCAAAAATGATGTTGTAGGACAATCAATCAAGACGTCACATATATTATGACGTTTGTTGCAGTTTTACACACTCAAAGGCATATGACAGCATGTGAAAAATTCATGACCCCTGTTAAAAAAGGGTCTATTGTACTTACTAACAGTTTCTATTGTAATTCATTTATATTTATTCATATGTTTTTGTTGAAGAATAATTGATATACATGTACATCATCATTTATTGAAATAAAAGTATTGCTGCATACATTTAAACTTAAACATTAAGGTTCTTGAAAATAAATATTATCACAACAAGAGCTGGTGCCGAATGGCAGCCTGATATACCCCCGCACATTGAACCCTGAATCAATGTGGCAAGTGCAAATTTAATTGTATAGGGACACAATACAGGTGTGGACACAGTACAAGTGTTGACAAAATACAAGTATAAACACAATGATATAATCCTAGTAACCAACATGTTCAACGATAACTGATTGCACAACGATTGAATCTGCCTTACATTTTCAAATGAAATTGTGTCAAAAATTCCAAAAATTGTACAACAATGAAAAACAATGACGTCTCAGAAAACAAGAAAAGATTATAACATAACCTTGAAATCGGAATACACGATAGATTGGACCATAAGGAAGCTCTGTCCTAAACAACAACTGAATCCAACTTAGAGTTTCATAAAAAATTGTGACGAAAAATTTCATATATTGTACAACAATGAAAAACAATGATGTCTTGGAAAACAGGAAGTGCTTACGACGTAACTTTAAAATAGATTGGACCATAAGGAAGATCTGTGCATAACAAAAATTGAATTCCTCCTACAGTTTCAGAAGAAATTGTGACAAAAATTCCATATGCTGTACAACAATGAAAAAACAATGAAGTCTCGTCAAACAGGAAGTGCTTAGGCGGTAACCTTGAAATCTATATATACACATCTTACCATCATGAGAAAGCTTTTGCCATAATAAGAATTCATTCTGTAAAGTAGTTTCTGAAAAAAGTGTGGTTACGGACGGACGAACGAACGGAGGTAAACCAGTATACCCCCACTACTATGTAGCGGGGGTATAAAAAATAAACATCTGACTGAAAATTTTATTATTGACATAATTAGAAACCTCGGTCAGTCATCTCCCTATACCAAGTTAGTTATATATGGTTAAAGTAAAGATAATTTAAAATTTCAGTATCAAAAGAGGCTATTGATATGCTAATTAAAGTTATCTCCACTTTGACCATGGTACAGGGAGATAACCAACCGATGTTTCTCATTGTTTACCATTAGACCTTCCAAAGTAATTCTCGCTAATTACAAATACATGTACATGTAGTAAAATTGGTGCATTACTTTTACGTAAATTTTTCAAATGTTAATCCTTACGTTTCTGTTACGTTTCAAAAAATTTACCTAGTTCATAAGGTAGCTTTCATAACTATTTTAATATATTTTATAATGGTCAAAATAATGTTCGATACAAAATTATCGTCAATATTGTGCAGCAATGTACTGGGGGATCCTAAATATTAGGATTAGCTTGGTAAGACATTCCTACATTGTTTGATTCAATGATAAATCTAGTAAAAATTTGAAAATTTTCACTTTAGGGAGTATAAAGTGGATGTAAAGGTCAAAGATACCCAACTTTTAAACCCACCAAGATGAATTTCCTGAAAAAAGGGTATCAAAATCATAATAATTGGTTGGCTATTATTGTTCTTGTTACTCTTTAAAAAATAAGTATTGTACCAGATGTGTTGGTACAAAAATTACGAAAAGAACAGCAAATGTCCAAAGTTGCAGATTCAAAAAGGTGTAAACGTTCAAATTTATTGAGTCACATGGTGATCTTCCTTTTTAATGAGTATTATTTTCTTTCAATTGTTAAATGATTCAAAATAAAACTTTAAATTTTGGATATAATGTAAAAAATATTTTGGAAAGGCAAGATATTTCTTTTGCGGAAAGGTAATTTTTTTCTGGAAATGTAATATAAATTTTTTCAGGAAACATCAACATTTTTTTCAGGAAAAATAATACTTTTTTCCCGGAAACGTAATGCCAATTTGCCGAAATATAAAATGCCGAGTAAAACATCTAGTCAATTGTCCAGGTTTTTTAAACAAGAAACACAAATTGTACTTCAACAATATCTGCCAGTTGTACATTGAATTCAAAATAGAACAAAAACAAGTTTCTGAAAGCAAAATCTCTCTTTTTCATTTTAAATACCAATGTTGAATTTTAAAGCACTTAGGTTACTTATTAGTTCAATAATGAACTTTTTGTCTATATAAACATAATACATACTTCTCATGTCCAGATGTCCAGATACAATAGTTTTATAATGATTATAGCTTAGTTTGAGTCTGTCTCCTCTTTCTAACTCCAGTTGTAAAAAGTTGTTCATTGAATCGTAGATATACAGTAGTAAGGCTTTAGTTGTACGGGTACGGAAACTTAGGATAATGGTAGAATCTAACAGTCTGTCATCCTTCATTCCATCCAAGTCCAGATAGGATGTATTACCGCCATTAAATGATACCTCATCTTTATTTACATCTAAAATGCAATATATATATATATATATTTTTTTTTATGATTTTTATGTTCATATTCATTTTATGTTTTTGCCCCAACATACCTTTTAATTATGTGGGGAATTATCTTAATCTTACAAAGGTATATTAAAGATTTTTAAATCTTAATATCTCTGTTCCCATACACATAACTATTCCACAACATGGCCAGAGTTAAACAATGTTCCTTTCTTGATGTCAAATAACACCAATGAGCAAAGCTATATTGTTTTTTGAACTGATATTGAGTGGTGGCAAACAGGGCTATCTTCAGTACCCAAGCAAAGTTCTATCTTCATTCTTTCAAACTGCTGAATTTTTGCTACACACTAAATAACAATTTTAGGACATATGAAAAACAGTTTATAACCATAAAATCTAGCTAAATCTATATTAAATCAAAGCTCTATAAGAGCTGATGGTGTTCGTATGTGTTGAAGTTAAATAATTCACCTCATATTTATGTCCAATTTCAAAGTTAGGCATACCACTGCAGTCAAAATATGATATCGAGATTTGTTAGGAGTATGACAACTTCCTAAAATATGAGCGTTGTTTTAGGGATATGAAGTATTAACCTTTTTTATTCTAGGGATATTGTAAGAAAATGTGGATTATTGATACACTTAAATATTGACATGCAGTTTCAATATTTTTTGTGGAAATATTTTATGCAGAGAATGTCCCAATGTTTCAGGCAGAAAAGGCCACTCTTTACGTACATATTTAAAATGCATGCAATTTCATCCTCATGAACATGAAGGATTAGGCAAAACGAATTTTTTACATGGATTGACAAAGTTAACAATAATTAAAAGCTCAGACGAGTAAAATAAGCGGATCACAGAAAATGAAACTACCTGCATGCATCGTGTTTATTTATATCCACATGCACATCGAGTGCAAATTTGGCATTTCTATGTAAGCAATCAAATAATCGAGAATCCTTAACACAGTCCAAGATCTCCCAATTGAGTCACAGCAGAGACATTAAGTTACATCTAGATACTAATATCTGTGCCATTTGTCTCTTATCAAAACATATCGAAATGTAAACAAACAAACATTCTGCGCCCTCTAGCGGCTGATCGAGATTGACTGAATATTACACATGGAATATTATATTCGGGTTCTTACAGAAATGGCTGTGTGAGGATCAGGTAGTTAACGTATCAAAACATAAAAATTTCAAAAATGTGCCACAACTTTCATAACGAAACCATTTTGACATCTTAATATATTATCCTGATAGTTTTATCATTTTTTGTATTCCTACACATGAAACAAATATTTTCGTTTTCATTCTAAAATTGTAGAAATGTACTTGATATTCGTTTAATTTTTGAATACAGGAAATTCAATAAGTTTAATAATAGTGAGGTAGTGATTTAAAATGGGCTTGGATGTATTATAAACGTCCCGAGCTATATCCTCAAGCCTATTCGAAACTCGTTTTTTAGTTTCAATCCGCCATCATTTTAAAGCCTTTTATCACTCACATTCCCTCTTTAAACTATGTTCAAACATTTGTACCATTTCAGGACAATAGTTTGTAACGTTCTACCATATTATTCAGTAAATTTACTGTATTATCTACAATTTATAAGCAGACCTTTTAACCTGTTTAAAGTTTCCCGTCATGAATGTAATCTATTTTTATCCAATTGAAGCTGAACCGATAGCTAGGGTGTTTAGTGTTCAAAAACTAAAAAAATTCTTATCACAGGCACTATGGGGTGTGTGTGCAAATATAGAAATCCTCAGTTGCTTGAAATGGAAACATGTCTTTTGTTTATTTTATATAACATTAATGAACTGCAAATTAGATTAAATAATGGAAAATGTTGTACTTACAGTATAAATGAATTGTACAGTGACGTTTGCAAATGAGTGCTTGGTTGTCCTAGTTATTTAAAATTATATGACTTTCGTCATGTGGAAAGCATTATTTTTAACTATTTATAAAATAACAACTACATGTAAAAGCAACACCTACTTATTTCACAGCTGTCTCCCCAATGAGCCCACTGATTTGTACATATACATGTGTAACTGCCCCAATGTTCTACACATCTGGCCCCGTTCTGACATGGGTTACTCTGACAGGAAGCTCTACAACCACCAATTACCTCAGGTTTACTGAAATGTTCAAGGAAAAATACATTATCGTATCTTTTATTCTTTCTTTAATAATTATCTAGTTGTATCTAAAAATGCATGAGCCTGGTAACATCAGTCAAAATTTGTCAGCACTGTAAAAATTCTTTCCTACATGAATTATATATGACTATAAATATACACTTTATACTTTAATGATATAATCTGTCTATTCAGAAATGTATTAGTGTAAGAATATATTAAAATAATTTTGTATACTAGGTCTGATAAGGAAATTTATTGGCTGCTGAGGGCAATTTTTTTCTTGAAAGTGGAGGGATTAAGGGGGTACAGATTGTTATTACTTCTTGACACTACTAAAGTTTATCATATTATTACTCCCTTGTCATATCTAACATTTTTTTCTTTTGTATCTGACCATAAATGTAACAATTTGGCAGAGCTTCAAGTTAAAATCAGTAATAATGTGCAATGCACATAAAGGGTAGTAAAAGTACAAGATATAAATATTGCTTCAAGCAAAATGATAAATTTCTGCTGAAAATATTTGTAGGAAAAGGTTTAGTATAGGTAGAAAAAAACTTGGATGCACAATCAGTGCTCATTGGAAAATCAATAATCTTTTAACAAAATTTGACTCACCTATGGTGTGTTAACTTTGATAAATCCTCTACTTTATTGTTATAATTAAATCCCCTCATACACCCCTTCAATCCAGGTTTGACGTCCTCACTGGAACAAAAATCGTTAAAATTATTATAGCATTGCAATACCTCAGAAAAATTAAAATTAACATGACCAAATCATAATTATAACTGATAATATCCTACCTCACCAACATATATATTTATAAAAAAACTCATCTGCCAACTGAATATATTTTATATCCAGTCCATTATTAGGCATAAGTACAGATTGGCATTTCAAATTAAAACATTTATGCATATTTCTCTCCTTTTACAGGACTATTGGTAAGATATAAACAGTATGTAAGTGACCTAATTTAATGTAATATTGGAACTTGGGAATACATCCTTGCCAAATCATAAATTTACTGATCCTGAATATACCATATAAGTCAATAACAAACTGTGAAATATATAACATTAAGAAATATCTCTCAATCTTAAAAGACACTTCAATTTTATACAATGCCATAAAATACAGAATAAAAACTTTTGCAGAGTTTTGTCCCCTTTTCAAGTAATATTTTCAGATAGAAGTAAAACAGAGAGGCCTAATTTAGAGTTGAAAACTCTACCTTGGTCCCCTTTCAGAAAATCAATTTTGTTTTTCTATTTCTTTGATATAAAAGAAAATCGATTGCATTTTTCTACTTCTAGAGGGCCATCATTGGTAAGTATGGTCCAACCTTATGCAAAAACATTTTAATCCAAAACTGGATAACTTACTTCAAATATCCTCCAATGAACAGATAACCATGGAAACTTGGTATTTGTCCACCAGGCATATCTATCATTTTTGTCTCTTTGTCTACCGAACATCTGATGTTATGCAAGTCCATTTCTATAGCAACATAGTGCCAATTTCCATCACTCAATTTTCTGTCAGATTTTAACACGATTTCAATAGTTTTATTGTTCACCGTGATTGTAAATTTGATCAAGTCATCTACAATTGAAGAAAAAACAAACATTTAAAATGAATATATATCAAATATCTGAAATAATAAAGAAGTAATTGGTTTTCAGTAATTTCAAACCCTTTCATTCAAAAATCTCTATTTTGTTTGTATGGTACTTACAGAGCTTGAAATTTAGAGCATAATGGATAGAACCTCATAAATTTGGTGAAAAAAAATCAATGTAATGCGTAATACCTTTTGACTCCTTTGGCCTCTTTTAAGATTGATTGATTGATATGG
The DNA here is from genome assembly GCA_002080025.1 of Modiolus philippinarum. NCBI lineage: Eukaryota > Metazoa > Mollusca > Bivalvia > Mytilida > Modiolidae > Modiolus > Modiolus philippinarum. The sequence continues at coordinate 92,263 of MJUU01059317.1, read as the reverse complement.
GGTTTAACGTCACTTTCAACAGTATTTCAGCTATCTTTATATGACGGTCAGTTTTAGTGGTGGAGGAAGCCGGCGTGCCCGAAGAGAACCACCGACATTGGGCAGGTAACTGACATACCTTATCACTTACAATTGTTAGTCGAGTGCACCCTTTTTGTAGTGTACTGCAGTGGTGATAGACTACAGTGGTTGTATAGGTAGTAGAACTACCTTAACCACTCAGCCACCAAGGCCCCCCCTCTCTTAAGAATGAACTAATTATAAAATAAATGAAATATTTGATTAAATTATCTATTACAACTCCTTATTTCTCCAAAAACAGTAGACACTACCTCTAATCTGGTAAGACATCCAAATGAGAAATTTGTTAGCAATCAAATCTAAAAGAAGCATATCAAAATATAATACAATAACATAGCTTAAGCCCTTCTCTTAATTACTGTAAACCGGGAAATTTTTGCAGCAGTTTAATTTTCGTGATTTTCGCGTTTGGAATGGAAGCATGAAAATAAAATGGCTCGATGATACTTGTCTTTTATTGAAGTCAATGGTCAACAATTTGGCGGCGCGAATTCAAAACTGCGTGAACTGAAATCCTATCAATTTACCACGAAATAAAGACAGCGCAAAAATTTCTCGGTTTACAGTAGTCAAACCAATCAGTGTTGAAAACATTAGATAAATAAGTAAGAAATAAAACCTGTAGTAAGTTCAATAACTAGGCTGTTGGTGTTATCCATGGTCTGTGTCTGATTCAGTAACAAAGCTGTCTTCTCATGTGTTCTATACAGGAAATGTAGACTGTCTGATGTCCATGGTCGGAGTCTGAGGTAGGAACTGGTTGTCAGAAAACTTACAGATGAATCTATTTTACTGGTCTCTGTAAAAGTTATTACATTTTTAACAAATACATTGAAAAAAAATATTGATGGAATTCTTTGATTTCTAAATTTTCCAATTCTCTGAACTTAAGTTTCTTCCAGTTAACAAGATTTCCTGCAAAAGTAATATTTCTGAGGTGCCAAGGTGCCAAATCAATCTTTATAGATCCCAAAAATTATTTCATGTTATGAGCTCTCCCCAGCAATGTAGGGGATCAAGGCATAATTTAGCCTCTGCCTGATGAGTCTGATGATATATCTGTCTTGTATCATATATACTCTCTCCACGGCAATGTAGGTGACCAAGACTTAGTTAAACCTCAGTCTGATGTCTGATGATATATCAATCTTGTATCATACATACTCTCTCCCCAGCAATGTAGGTGACCAAGACTTAATTTAGCCTCTGCCTGATGAGTCTGATGATATATCTGTCTTGTATCATATATACCTTCTCCCCAGCAATGTAGGGGACCAAGACTTAATTTAGCCTCTGCCTGATGAGTCTGATGATATATCTGTCTTGTATCATATATACCTTCTCCACAACAATGTAGGTGACCAAGACTTAGTTTAGCCTTTGTCTGATGAGTCTGATGATATATCTGTCTTGTATCATATATACCTTCTCCCCAGCAATGTAGGTGACCAAGACTTAGTTTAGCCTCTGCCTGATGTGTCTGATGATATATTTATCTTGCATCATACATACCTTCTCCCCAGCAATGTAGGGGACCAAGACTTAATTTAGCCTCTGTCTGATGTGTCTTTGTCTTGGACTGTATAACTCTGACTTCTGTTATTGGGAGAAACTTTTTATATCTAATATATCCACTGTCTTTTTCCCATTGAGCATGACCTGCAATATAAATTCATGTACTGTCAGAAACAATCTAGTAATCTTGTATAGAATTATTTCTGCTTAGGTTTACTTTATCAACTTGGTGAATTTTTCAGTACACCATCCTGTATTTTATATTTCTACCTGTAAAAACTTCCAAGTTTCAGAGAGCATCTTTAGACCTCCAGAGTACGTATGTGTTTATCACTACATAAAATCCTTAAATTGCACAAAACAAAATATTCCCTAAGTTTCTTCACTTGACACAAAAAATTCACATTTACTTTAAAATTCGAAATGCTCCCCATAAGAGAAAAAGGACCAAAAATTGTGACATTTAAATTTTTTGTCTGTTACATATTATTTTCGATCAAAAGGGGTCTTCCAGGTGTTTCTTTATGAACTGGTAAATTTCAAAACTGAAAGAGACATACAAATCCAACATATAATAACAGCATTCAGATTGTAGGCATAGAGTAATAATCAAATTCTAGTGAAGATCCAGGTTATGTTTCACTGATACACAATAGTTGACCTTACAGAAGATATACAAAGAATGCTCTTTGTTATGCTAATATAGAACATGATTCCATATAACAAATCATTAAAAACAAGTACCTTCATCACATCTACACCTGTTGGCAGGACAGGTACCTTTCCTACAGGAACATAAGCTATCGTCATCATTGTCATGGCGTAGATCTACTATAAAACCACTAGCTGATGTAAATATGGTAGACCTCCCAAGTCTGAAAAAATAATCATTACATTTTTTATTAGTTAAATCAACATACCATGTTAAAAAACTTTGCTTAAAAAAGTCACACTTATACTTTCAACTAGTTATAATATTAGTTTCACAATTTTGATATCCTAAACACCTCTTTTTTCTAATTTTTTACTGACATTCATGAGAGTTGATAAGGTATGATGACATGTAAGAATTGAATGCATTATTTTGAAGTTTCATTGGGGTATGAAAGTGTTGACCGAAGCACATTTTTAATGAAGTGCGGGCAAAACTTTCATAATTCCTATGAAACTTCAAAATAATGCATTCAATTCTTATAATTACATTTTAAAACCAAAATATAAAAAAAAACCAAATAAATTCATTTACAGGAAAGTACATCATGTATATTGGGATTCTATTTTTATAAATTCATCCGCCACATGAACATGTGGTCAAATGTGTTTCATGGGAATTGCAACTTCACATTGATATGCCATGTGATTGATGTTCACATATAAAACTGACGGAATTCAAATGAATATTCATGAAATGTAATTATTTACTAAACAATGTTGTCAGCAATGGCAATGTCATACCAACTTCCTGGGAAGACAAGAATCATTCGTTTTTACCAGTACCAATGGAATATGACTTATTGTGACTTACTTGAGAGGTGCACTATAACAATCATACTCTACATGTTGTTCACACCAAGTAGATGTCTCTGTCAGTTTTACTAGTTGCTCTCTACCTAATCCTCTGAAAAGTAAATAAAACAGTAAATATTATTGACAAAATGAATTATGAATTATTGTTATAACAATAAAAGGTAAACATATTATAACAGTTAATGAGCAGAACAATGTTCTGTCTCATGCAAATTAACTACAAATTTCAAATAAAACTAGGCATAAAAATCCTGTAAAGTTTGGTTGAAATCCGATGGAAAATGAAGGAGAATGGTCGTCTATAAACTTTGTGATGGACAGACAGATGGACGGACGGACAGACCGACAACAGACAAAAAAGACAACAATAATATGTCTCCCCCTTGAGAGGGGGGAGACATAATAATTAAATATTCATTTTTGCAATACACATTTGCATGAATTAAGAAATAATTCACAGTGACTCCAGTTTATAATTGTTTTACACCAGGCTGGCCATTTATGTCATAATAGTTTCTTTACCATTTCTTTAAGAGCAAAGAATTCAAATTATAAGAAATAAAAGTAATTTTGAAAGAGTTTATTTATGTGTAAATGCAACCATTCAATGACAAACTTTACATAAATCAGGATTTTACACAGGATCAAAATAAATAGTGAAGATATTGATACAAGTGCATATTTCAGCATGTTTGGTCTAGACAGGTTTCTGGTAAGTAAAGGCTCTGTTTAGACAGGTTTCTTGTTCAGTAAATTTTCAGTTTAGACAGGTTTCTGGTTTAGTAAAGGTTCAATTTAGACAGGTTTCTGGTTTAGTGAGGGTTCTGTTTAGACAGGTTTCTGGTTTGGTAATGGTTCAGTTTAGACAGGTTTTAGGTTTAGTTGGGGTTCACTTTAGACAGGTTTCTGCTTTAGTGAGGGTTCACTTTAGACAGGAGCAACTTTGAATTATGAACCGTTAATCATACCAAGTACAATACCTGTAAGATAATATTTTCCTCATATCATACATTCCTTTTCCTCTGATTGGTGTTTTATGGATCAAATTATGGTCAATATTGGTCATGCCATAGGTCTCTCCGTTATACTGGTAGTCCATGACACACCACATATATGCTGGTTTTAGTGGACCTGTCCCATCTAAATCTACCTGGTATGCCCCTGTCTGTCTGTATCCAGCCTGGTAATAACTATCACACGACTGTCTGAATTTGGCTGAAATCAAATCATGGGACTATAATACTGAACTTTAATATAGAAAATGTTTAACTTTAAATATCAATTCTTATATCAACATCTACATGTACATTTGAGTATAAATTAACAACTATGTAAAATAGTTCCACAATTTTTCATTTATAATAAAGGGCTACACCGAGCGCAGCAAGATATGACCGCAGCATGTCGAATACTGAAATTTGAACAAGTGTAATTCTAAATGAATGAGGACACAGTAAAGAGCTTGATACAGTAATTAAATGGACACAATATGGAGCTTGAATCAGTTGCAATTTTGGCCCCTTTGGCCCCTTTAGCTCAGAAACCGGAAAAGCTATGCCAAATTTGCTGACTTACAACTGAAAGCTTATATCAAGAAGAATCCAAAGAAAAAACATCTGACTGAAATCCGATGAATAATAAGGATTTCAAATATTTCGAAAAATTACAATTTTGGCCCCTTTGACCCCTTGTAGTTCGAAAACGTAAGAGCTATGCAAAATCGCTGCCATACTACTGACAGCTTACATCAAGAGGAATCCAATGAAAAAAATCCTATTGAAATCCAATGAAAAATAAAGATTTCACATATTTCGAAAATTTGCAATTTAGGCCCCTTTGACCCCTTGTAGCTCGGAAACGGTAAGAGCTACGCAAATTCTGTTGAAATACTACTGAAAGCATATCAAGAGGAATTCAAAGAAAAAAAATCCCATCGAAATCCGATGAAAAATAAAGATTTCACATATTTCGAAAATTTGCAATTTTGGCCCCTTTGACCCCTTGTAGCTCGGAAACCGTAAGAGCTACGCAAAATCTGTTGCCATACTACCGAAAGCTTATATCAAGAGGAATTCAAAGAAAAATATCCCATCGAAATCTGATGAAAAATAAAAATTTCACGTTATCAGCAAATTTGCAATTTTGGCCCGGTTCGGCCCCTCATAGCTGGGAAAGGAAACAAGTTACCAAAAATATTAAAGTTGAGCACTATATTAATTTTTCATAAGGAATCTAATGAAAAAAACTGCATCAAAATCGGACAAAAAATGAAAAAAATAGATTTTTGAAATTTCCCCCTTTTGGGAC
>MJUU01059317.1:41856-56394 GCA_002080025.1 Modiolus philippinarum | reverse complement strand
CAAAGGACTATTGTGGCCAAGTTTGGTGCCAATTGGCTCAGTAGTTTCAGAGAAGAAGATCTTCGAATGTGTTTTCCCATAGGGTCCAATGCTAAAACTATGTTTCCCGCTGGCGGCCATCTTGGATATCACCTTGACCTGAAAAAACACCTTTTTTGTAGGGGACCACCCAAGGACTATTGTGGCCATGTTTGGTTCCATTTGGCCCAGTAGTTTCAGAGGAGAAGATCTTTGAATGAAAAGTTTACGACGGACGGACGACGGACGGACGGACAACGGACGCAAAGTGATGGCAAAAGCTCACCCTGGCATAAGCCAGGTGAGCTAAAAATGTGACTTATTACCGATATACAGGATGTTGAAATACTAATGTATAACAAGTGAGGACCCTAAAAGATGTCTCGCCTGACCCTGCTTGACCTCTAAATTGATATCAAATCTAAATGATTTAAACTTATCAGAAAATTGAACATGCTTACTAGACTGTCAAATTAAGGTCACATGCATAAGTCATATGGCAGGCTGTCAAGCACTGTCCAAGACCAACCAACATAAAAAAATATCATTGACCTACTACTAATAGATAATTAGAAACTAACATTTTCACTAGACCATGAAATTGAGGTCAAAAACAAAAGTCATCTGCCAGATTGACATGAAGTTTTTTTGTACTACCCAAGACAATCCTATATACTTAACATAAGTGAAATTGAGGTCAAGGACGGACGGACGACGGACGCAAAGTGATGGCAAAAGCTCACCCTGACCGTGAAATTGAGGTCAAGGACAAAACTTACCTGCTAGACTGACATGTACTACCCAAGACCAACCTACATACCAAATATTATCAACCTACCACTTCTAGTTATTGAGAAATGGACTTAAGCAGAGAAACTTAATGTGGCCACTCAACCGTAAAAATTGAGGTCAAGGACAAAAGTTACCTGCCAGACTGACATGTACTACCCGAGACCAACCTACATACCAATATCATCAACCTACCTCTTCTAGTTATTGAGAAATGGACTTAAGCAGAGAAACTTAATGTGGCCACTCAATCATAAAATTGAGGTCAAGGACAAAAGTTTCCTGCCAGACTGACATGTTCTACCCAAGACCAAACTACATACCAAATATTATCAACCTACCACTTCTAGTTATTGAGAAATGGACTTAAGCAGAGAAACTTAACGTGGCCACTCACCCATAAAATTGAGGTCAAGGACAAAAGTTACCTGCAAGACTGACATGTACTACCCAAGACCAACCGACATACAAAATATTATCAACCTACCCCTTCTAGTTATTTAGAAATGGACATAAACAGAGAAACTTTTTTTTTTTTTAAACACATAACAAAATTCTTTATTGCACAAATATTGCTGTTAACATATATATATAGGGTACAGCGATCCCCTATAGACTTTTTGACATATATCAACCATATATCTCCGTATTTTAAAGTACAATTCTAATAAACATACAATTATTTGCACACAATACAATTTTGAAACAATGAAAACACACAATCTGAAGAAAACTCACAAGTAGCATCCTTTAATTCCCACCCTTTCCAAAAGAGAAACTTAACATGGTCACTGGATCGTGCAATTGAGGTCAAGGTCACATGATTTTATGTCCGTCACATAGCACTTGATTAGTTCTACCACTGGACCAATAAAACCCAAAATCGAACTTGACCTGAGTTTTGTAGTAAACAACTTACATACCAAGTTTCAAGACCTTGTAATATTTCGTTCACAAGTTATCAGTCAGAAACCCTAAAATTCGCAAAATATTAAAGTTTCAAGGGGCATAACTCCAGAACCCCTTGGACCTCTGAACCCAAAATTAAACTTGACCTGAGTTTTGTAGTATACAACATACATACCAAGTTTCAAGACCTTGTATTATTTCGTTCACAAGTTATCAGTCAGAAACCCTAAAATTCGCAAAATTTCAAAGTTTCAAGGGGCATAACTCCAGAACCCCTTGGATCCCTGCACCCAAAACCGAACTTGACCTGAGTTTTGTGGTAAACAACTTGCATACCCAGTTCGAAGACCTTGTGTTATTTCGTTCACAAGATATCAGTCGGAATCCTTCGGGGAACGGACGGACGGACAGACGGACGGACGGACGCACGACTGAGGGTATCACATAATACCTCGCCACTTCGTGTGGCGGGGTATAAAAAGGATTTAATATCTAATTTTTAAGATAAAAAAAATTATGTCAGATTTGACTGCATGTCAAAATACTCAGGTGTTGGATTAGACTCCAAAAAAAAATTTACATGGGAAATGGATGCCCTACTACATTTTCAACTCAACAAACAGGAAGTAGATAAGGGACAGACCTGGAAAGGGGAGGCAAAGTACAACTTGTTCAAATATCAAAACATTTATTATTACATACACAAACAGGAAATCTTTGGAAGAAGTTTGCTGACAACTACCTACAACTTCTTTCACAAAACTTGATGTGATCCTTCATGCATGACTAAGGGGTCAGGGCCACCATCTGATTGTGGAATCGGTATGTACTCCTCAAGATGCAACTACAAATATCAAGTTGCTGGGACTGCTAGTACAGGCTGCACAAACTGCTTGCTAAAAATTTAATGTGATGGTCCATGCTTGACTCAGGGATTGGGGCCACAAAGTAGTTGGGATTTCAATTGTACCAATACTAATGCTGCTGAACATCAAATACTATGGACCTACAACTAACATAAGCTTGTTCCCCTAGTGGAACTGCTATCCTTAAGTATCACCTCCACAATTTTTCATCGTAGGCCAGACGAAAACTCACAATTATGTCTCTTTGCAACTTGCAAATCAAGTATGTATATGTTTTTTTAATATATCCCCCAAACATTTTCATCCTGTTGAATTTGTGACTTAAAACACAAATACTGTGCTGCGGTTGAGATAAAATTGGATCTATGTGTATCTAACATTGGTAAAAATTTGCTACAGGTTTACAAATAAGTTCAATGTCAGCATTTTTTTTCTATTTTATTAGATTTACAGGGTGCATTTATAGACCTCTCAAATATTTATTTCCAAATGAGTAGATATTTAAACACATTTAGAAATGTAAAAAAACAGGAAACTAAATGAAATGCAAACATGTCATTGAATTATACCCCTGTGCCTATATGGTGCCATCAATACTTTATTTTAATCACAACATAATTTAAATACTTCATTAAAATTTTATGGACTTTCTTTCAATGTGCATACAATGCAGCTATTAGGCTCATATGTGAACTAAGTAATTGATGCATACAGAACATTCAGCTAAAATATGACATCTCAAATTGCCGTTATATAATTGTCAGAAAAATGTGATTAAGTATTTAAAATTTGATACAGACAGTCTGGTCGATTAAAATATCGTTTCTATGTGTAATATTTGGTTATTTAAGGGTTTGCTAAATAAATAGCACTGGTAATATATACCTTGTGGTATCCAAGAAGTTTTTAAAAGCTTTTTGTATTACAGGAACTAGCGGGAAACAAGATACCTATTAGTTTAAAAAATAAAATATCATTTACAGTAATTGTGCAAGGCCAAAAAAAAATAGAATGTAAAAAAAAAATTAACTCGATTGTAAAAAACAATACAATGTTGCCTTGTACATCCCCAAGTATATCCTCATGCCCTATAAAAAATTCTTGCCGCAAGTCCAATGAAGGAAAGAAATATTGCTTACTCAACAAAGTTTCAAACGAAAATTTTATACTATACAATTTTACAATGCTATTTTGTGCTCAATCTTGAAGTTATAAGCATGCTAATTCTAAAATTAATAAAGTCTGAGCAAAAATTGTTTCCTCTGATTTAAAGCAATTTCTCCACGTATTTTTGCATGTAATCTGTACTATGGTGTGATTATCGTGCAAATGATTGCAAATATCACATTTGAAGAATCTGTGTAAAAAAACTTATGTATTTATTCAAATGACATGGCAAAATAAATCTAAATTATGACATGGCATCTTTCATTTTTTACAAAATTTCTTACCTTTTCCTATGACTACAGTATCGGTGTACTTATTTAATTTGTATGTAACATGTAGAGATCCTCGATCTAGTTCTACACAAAATTTATAGCTATCTAATGATAAATGATCCTCTTTTTTATAGTCCTTCAGTATGTGACAAAATAATGTTCCAAAGGAATGCCTAGTCCGAAATGATAATTTATAATCCTGATTTTGATTTGAAACTAATGTAGGATGATACGTTAAATATCCCGTTCCAACGAACGTCCATGTTGTACTGTCTGATGAGGATGACACTGTTGATGAGACTGATGATTCCGTGGACGAAATTGTCGATGAACTCTGTGCTAATCCTTTACAGCTCCAAAATAACAGAAGTATAAGCCTAAGTATTAAATGTCCAAGGCACTTGGAAATCTGCATGTTTTTACAGTGGTCTTAGGTCTGGATTATCTGTAAAAGAATTAAAAGTAATAATAACCAACACAAAGATTACAAAATTAACAAATTCCATGAAAAATTGGCAGAACATTCCTAAAACAGTAATCAGCATAACTATGAACTGTGGTCAACTATTTGCTGCTGAAACAAAGATAAGAAGTGATGGGCCAATTCTGTCAAAAAAATTAGCTGAGCATTCTAAAAAATAGTGATTAACAATCCTATAAAGTTTTGTCAATGTCTGATCAAAGATGATGAGGAGTTATTGAAGGCCTCATGGTGACTTCAAGATGAAGAACAACAATAAAAGCGTTGTTCCTTTGCATGGATACACCATGTATTTACTCCATATCCTTTCATTGTTTACTTGAGCTCACATAATTTCCAAGTCATTAAGAGCCATAACTCTGTGAAAAATTGGCAAAGCTGTCTGAGAGCACACTGTACAACTAAGCATTGTGGTGGACAGTCTTGCAATCTTGTAAAGTTTGGTTGATGCTGGAGAAGTGGTGCCAACAAATTCAATTTTAAAATTTTTAAGTTAGGAAAAGTTGACTGACCCTTCTGATAAACTTTATATTGGAGCTAATAATTCTGATGCTTATATACCATAATTGTCATCACTGGAGTATAAAGGATAAACTCCTTCGTGCCATTCAATATTGGTGCACAATAGTATTCTAGGACTTTGACAGTTTGGTGACATAGGGTAAAAGTGAATTTAGCGAAAGGCAGATGTAATACTGCAGGAAATCTGTCTCAAGGTATTTTTAGAAAAGCAACCATATTAAGAATTAATAAAGTATGTACAGGTTTATATAAAAAAATATAAGCAATGAACTTACTATACATGGATTTGAAACAGACCCCCTCTGAAGCTATCCTGGTATGTAGTAAAATTAAATGTTTTGATAAACAACAATAATAACTGTCTTACCACATCATTGCCTTACATAATCACATAAGATTTATATGTAACACATAAATTATAAAAGTGTTTTAAAAAGTGTAAAGGATGAATTCTATTGCTTGCCAATTTATATGCATCTACTTGTTGGTAACCTTTCAGAAAATTTACTGTTGATTTAGGAGTAATTACTGCCAACATAAATTTTTTATTAGATGGAGATGTACCACACTTCAGGGTTTACTTTTTGTAGGTAAATAAGTAAGCATATTCTTTTTTCCAGTAACAAAATCATTCTATAACAGGTGAAATCCTGTCCTTAAAATGGACTAAAAAACTTAGTAAAAGAAGGACAACAATATTCAGTTCCTTTATCCTGTTACCTCAGAAGCCTCAAATTGGACCAAATTAGTCCAAATTTTCTTGTCAACAAATAACAGTTTCTGAAAGAATACTGAAGGCGTAATTACTAATAAACAACAAAATTGACACAATTACTTATTTAATGGACAGGAAGTTGTTAAAATATTATGTGACTGCATTTTCTCCCTTATATGCTGATCCATCCTATAAGTCAGTAAATTGTTCACTAACACAGATGTGGCTGAAATAGGTGCTATTATAACTGAAAGTTCACTTGAGTTTTCATGTTCATGGTTCTGCCACGGTTCTGCTGTGATAATACAGCTATGTAGAATACGATGCAATTCAAGTTGCTAAATAAGTTTTAAATGAAACTTGCTTTTAAACATTCAATTTGGAATCAGTTAAAGTGAATATTATTTTGTTTTGGCAGATTTCCTGGAGTATTACATGTAGCATGCTTTATTCCTCTAGTAACACCTATTACAACTCCTTTGAAAACTCCTTTCTATTGTTTGTTTATTATTTAAACAATCAAAGTTCTCTAGAATTCTGTTGAATGCCAATTTGTACAACTTACTCTAGTGATGACAAATTGATTCTAAATTAACATACAAAAGACAGGGGTTTTCAAAGAAACATGATGTGTTTGTGAAACACTAAATATGCCCCCAGCACCTATTTTATTAGTTGGAATCTTTATATTTCAGTTAGATTTATCTTTCTTGCATACAAAACATATGGAAATGGAATCTAAAATTTCTGTCACCTTGACCTTTGACCTGACCTATTTTTTTTTTGCATACCTATTAGCCTCTGGACTAGATCTATAGACTTGCCAAGTATGATTAGTCTATCTTTAAAAGGTGAAAAGTTATATCCAGACAGACAGGACAAAAACAATATGTCCCTGATCCTCAATCTAGGGGCATAAAAAGAAATCCTGCAATATATCATTCTGAGGCATCTGATACCTAAGATTAAACTGGTTGTAGTTTATATTCATGCTGTTTTTGTTCATTTCTGTTTTTTTATCTTAGTTTGCCTTTTGTCTTCATTTCATTTGTATTGCCTAAATATTGCCAAATTTGACAGATTTTATATTTATTGCTACAGTATTTGCTTGCAAAAGTATCATATGACATATAGCAATGTGCTCTTCTACCTTTAAACAATACCCAGTGCTGATATAAAAATCTATATGGTGACTGTAAAGTTATACCCAGTATGTCTATATCTGACACTAACTGCTATTCTTTTTTTAGTGCTATTTGTCCAAAGGAACAATTAGTAAAGGGTTGTAAAAAAACATCATTAATGTAAAACATGTGAGACTGATCAATACTTTTTAAACAATCAGTTTTTATTGATCCTTTCTTGTTTCCGCTTTTCTATAGAATGAATAACAAAAATATTTTCACATAAAACACGGAAAAGCTAGTACAAATAATTCTAAGTAGTGGTTTAATGTGGTATTATTATTTCTCAATAAGTAAACAAAAACAATGCCAAAATAAACACTACTTGTATGAATAAAACATAAGCTGGAAAACAGTTTTGTAAATTCAACACCAAAATTGAGATCTAAAACAAATTTTTCGTACAAGTTAACTGTATCTGTAGACAATCAAATCTTTGTCTATTGAATCTGAAATTGATCACGCTGATGATTTGATAATTGCGACATCCACTATAATTTTCTTGATCAATTTCTCCATTTAACTGATTGAAAGTTATCGAATGTTCTCGGTTATTTCAGTACAAACACCATTATTTTGTAAAATGTCTTTAACAACATTATGATTAAGTGAACAGGACAATTCTGTTTACAAATACATCTTTTCTGATTTTCTGATAACATCTCTGGCTTAAAATAACACAGTTACACAACTTTTGGCAACCTCTACATCTTTATAGAGTACAATTGTAGCATATTTTTGCATGTTACATAAGTCAATACAATGGGTACAGTTGTCGAAAACTAGAGTTGTCGCCGATGGTAGCCAGTTATACCCCCCGCTAATTGAATCCTGAATCAATATGGACAGTGTAAATTTAATTAAGTGTGGACACACTACAATTGTGGACACAGTACAAATGTGGTCACAATACAAGTATGGACACAATGATATAACTCCCCCTTTTCCCAGAAAATATTCAAAGACAAATTATCTCCCCTTCAAAATTTCAGGCAGCAGCCATATTATTTCATGCACATCTTCAGATGGTGTTCTACAACTGTGTAACATTTCATGAAAATCCAAGCAGCAGTATTGGAGAATATGCGCTGACAAGGTCCCCTTCCCCCTTTTTCCAGAAAATATTTAAAGACAAATTATCTCCCCTTCAAAATTTCGGACAGCAACCATATTACTTCATGCACATCTTCAGATGGTGTACTACAACTGTGCAACATTTCATCAAAATCTAAGCAGGGGTTTTGGAGAACATATGCTGACAGCTGACAAGGTTCGTCCTCATCCACCCCCCCCCTTTTCCAGAAATTATTCAAAGACGAATTATCTCCCCTTAATAATTTTGGACAGCAACACCATATTACTTCATGCACATCTTCAGATGGTATACTACAACTGTGCAACATTTCATCAAAATCCAAGCAAGGGTTTAGGAGAACATGCGCTGACAAGGTACATGGACGGACAGACGGACGGACGGACGGACGGACGGACGGACAGATGGACGGACAGGGTGATTCCTATATACCCCCCAAACTTTGTTTGCGGGGGTATAATGACAGTATTTATATTGGAACTCAAGGAGTTATATATAACTCCTTGTGGAACATGAGCAATCTATTATTTTCTTATTGCAACTAGTGTAACACAAACTTGGGACAATCGGGACCTTTGGAGTTACCGATTTTACATAAAAAATGCCTGTATGGAAACCCACTAATTACCAACAGGAATACAGAATGGTACATGTACTAGTTTTACCCCCTTCCTGTATTGGGTCCAATGTTAAACTATGTACACAGATGGTGGCCACCTTGGATTGGCTGCACACCTGTCAGACAAATATTTCTGTGAACACCACCGAAGATATGACAGACGAAAGACTCTGAGTGATTTCAAAAGCTCACCTTGACTATAGCCCGATGAGCTGAAAAGGGAAGGAGCAAATTTAAACTTATATAAAGGTGCATTGTTGAAAGGTCTGTTTATCAAAATTCTGATTTTTTTTTCTCAACTTTACAATTTCATAAGCAGTAAAAAATTTCAAGTATATGGTTTTTTCAGTTCATGGACTATTAGTTTTCAGGAGTTCCCATATCATGTCAAATGCTTTTTTTTGTGACCATCCCCATCAGGTTTACTTAGAAAATCAAATCCTATTTAAAGTCAAACCCCCATCGAGACCCCTATTAATTAGTTACTGCTAATTGTTGATTGCCTCATCAGGACTTTAAGATGAAGAGCAACAAGATGCAAATTGCTGGATTATTAATGGCTTTACCTTGTATTTATTCTGATTTTTTAACATCATGGTTATTTACTCCATATTAAACAACTATAAAACAACTGTTTATGGATTGCAATACAATACATATTTTCTACAATAATTTGCTGCATATACTAAATACTAAATTAGATCTCATCTTATGAATGATATTCTTGACATTATAACAAGAAATAGAAGACTCAATATTACTCTCTTAAAAATAGGGGAAAAAAACAGACCTTTTAAGACTTAAACTCAATCTCTCATTAGACAAACCCAATCCTTTATCAGACAAACTCAGTCCCTCATCAGACAAAACTCAATTTCTGATGCGTACATTATTGACATTTACGGAATCCTCAAATGACATTTCTAATGTCCTAACCCACAATAAAATGTTCGACATTTTCCGACGTATATTCATATAATTCTTCTAAATATGCAGAAATTACTACCAAAATATAAGAACAAATAAAATCAATTGTTACTTATGACACACTGAGGTATAAGTGATATAAATGGTGGTCTTTATTCAATGAATATACTTTAGTATTTTATGGGGATGTTTTTCTCTACTTTATGAATTATATAATGGAAATTTTGATATGTTTACACCTGTTTTATGATTATTGATAGATATTTAATATAGATAATTAATACTTTCAGGAATTTTCAGGATAAATATATTTATCTTTATCATATTTCATTTATTATATACTTACAAACATATAAAATATGATACATTTCATAATTATAGAAGCAACGACCCGACTTAGGGTTAAAAGTTTAATCATATTTGTTGAGTATAAAATTAGTAAAATTCTAGAAATTGTTCAGTGCACCTTTGGGACCAGGGAAAATTTTGGCGATAAGTGAGGGTGGCGATATATCAAGGGAATAAATTACAAAGAAACTATGCGACTTTTTGGAAAATATACCTTGAAATGGTTGGTGATAAGTTAGGGGACCTCCGTTGAAGAGGGGCGGTATAACGAGGGAGCACTGTATATATGTGTAAAAAAGAACACTTCCTATAAAAGATGTTCTACAATCCAATAAAGAAACTACAAAAATATTGAGGGTTCATCATAGTATTTGTACAGTTAAACATATCTAAAACATAACTTTCAGACTCGAGGTGCTCTCTTTTTTTTTGTATATCAGACAGGTGTTCACTTTACAGTCTATTTGTGGACAAAGGCAATGAGAAACTCCTTTCACCTGCAATACATCTTGTTTTTCTGTAGAAACTTGAAAACATATCAAGCAAAGAGGTTCAGAATGTATGGCCAATGATACAAATGGAGGATCTTGTCATATGTTTCTGGGTTCAACTGGATTCCATTTACACAAGATCACCTAACCAGGTACCAGTACACAGGATTCATACAGACAAATGATATATCTTCTGTCCCATTTCCATGATGATCAACCGATTCCTAATTGCCAAGGCAAAACTAAACAACTTTTCGAACACAAGACAGGCAACTTAAATTTAACGGATAAGTATTTGCCGATTTATGTCCATTTATGATATTCTTCAAAATCAAAAGAAAATTTGCTATCTATATGTTCATGAAACTTGTATCAATTGGAAAACAAAGTTCTCAATCTATCAATAGTTATACCAGATTTAATGGGATAGAAAACACATTAATTTGGCTAATATGTTTCATATGAAATAGTATTTCTATCCATTTCATAAGATATCTGAAATAAAATCTGTCTTGTTGTCATCTTGTTGTGATATAGACAACACTTGAGTATGCTCATGTAATCTTCAAAAGATTGCTAACCAGTTATATAACATAAAATATTAAATCAATATTTAATCAAAGAACAAAAAGATGTCAAAGGAAACTAATTAAAGGAAAATATCTTAGATGCTTCCTGACTTGGTTTTGATATTCCTTTTTCCAAGTTTGATTTGATGCTGTTTTGTAGACTATATAACTTTATATTGATTGATAGGGTCTGTTTTAATGTCATTTTCAGCAGTATCTCAAATATATTGTTCGATCATTTGAGATTCATGAAAAAATACAAATGCACTTTTGGTCATTCATTATTCTGAGTTTTTAATACTGGTCAAATTTTTTTCTGGGGATGAAGCGTGCTGAAAAAGTGAATCATTTGTAAATTACCAACAGATTTCCCAATTTGTATTTAAGAATTGAATGCAATATTTTGTAGTTTTATTGGAGTGTAAAAGCGTAGACCGTAGCACATTTTGGTCCACGCTTTTACACGACAATAAAACTACAAAATATTGCATTCAATACTTATAATTACATTCCGTAATTAGAATGCAAGTGTTCACGCATGATTATATGACGAAAATCGTAGATGGTGCACCATTTCTTTGTCTAGCTTACTCCGCTGTCTTTGTTTACTTTTGTTGTTGTCAAGGAGTTGCAGATGTAGTTTTACTGACTTATAAAACACAGTGACGGAAATGAATATAATTATGTTAGGTAGAAAGTTATTTTAAGCAATTTATGGTATTAAAATTCAAAATAAAATTCAAATAAGCACAGACTACAGAGTGATCCATACAATACACAATTAAAATGTTTACATAACAGCTGATCAAAGAATGGGATATCCTACCAAAATAAAAGATTGGGATACATTAAATTTGTGTAAGAAATTCTATGGATTTTATGTGAAGCCTGCCTTCTTTGCCCTGTCTTACAGCAGGGGCGGCACTTTACAGAAACCACTCTGTCATAAATGTAACAGATTGCAATATGAGAGCAAAAATTTCTTACATGAGTGAAAGAGCCAAGTCTTTCATTTTCATCAAACGTAAGTACCTATTTCTTCTGTACATAGGATTTTCAATTTCCAAGAACATATAATGTAAAGCAAACAGCCAAAGTCCCTGCCCTTTGAACATATTGTTCTTTGTGATGTTTCTCCATGGTAACTGTAGAATCTTTACTTGGTTGTCTCAACACAGACATTGCAATTTACAGGACAAAATACTGTACACCAACTAATTTTCGCCATCTTCCTGAGCATAATAAATCGTCGTGAAGTATTTCTAATCCTAATACAAATACATCAACAGAAATAGAATCACGAAAATTAGTCGCCGTGAAGTTGACTGGGACAGACTGAATACAAAATAAAGTAGACACGAAAAAAATAAGTTGGTTTACCGTATAGTTTAGTCAGATTTTGTAGCTGAAGTATAGCCAGAGTACCAAGCACAAACTGTTAAAACTTGAACAAGTATTAGATCTGTATTAAAACAAGGCACCAATAAGTGGGATATCCTTCAGAATGGTGACAAAACACTGGAAATCATGGATACTTGTAGATCTTGAAATCAACAGAGGTGAGCAACAAAAATACAGGATTTAATTTGAATTTTTAATTTTTTTTTATCTAAAACCAAGGTGCTATGTCAATTTTTAATCAAAAGCAAAAAATTTCATTCCATAATGACAGGAAGACTACCTGGCTCTCTCATATAGCAGAAAGCTGGTTAAAAATCAATTTATCATTTCATTTTTCCAAAAAGTAATTCTAAAATGACACAAAAGAAAATACAGCTTGTTATATCATGAAACTCGTTGTAAATTGGATTACAGTTTCTCATCCATTACTCTCCAGTGTACATTACAAAAATAAATTAACACATCAATATTCATAATTTGCCATTATTTAATTTTCATAGCCTTCAATTATTATTCATTTTCTTTCGAATAAAATTAAGATATAAAGAGACAATTTCTTTGGTTGCTTAGTAATAAAATTAAAATTACCTTATTGGTAGTCAGACGACATGGAAAGTCCAAAAATCAACAAATGTGTCTCCCGTCAACAATTGTCTATCACGAAGACTTTTATATCATTATTTGCATGGATCGACCCTATTAGGAAATTAAAACATTTTTCCATCTTTCTGCATCTGCCTTCCGGCGATCACAAGATAAGCGACACAACTAACACAATTATATAACCAAACACTCGATATTGATTCTGGCGTAATGGTGCACATTTTTTTCCATTTGAGTTTTGAATGATAGCTATGGGAGACATACAATAATCAATGGGTGTATTTACAGGACAATTGACTATCGCTAGACGTAATCTCAGCATCTAGGCTATATATGATGTTGAATATATGCATGAGACTTTCTTTTACAATGAAGACAAATAAGTTAACGTCATTATGTCTATCGTAAACTAGATTGTATGGTAATGGATAGACTTAAAAATAATTTTGTTGTTCATGTAGAGGAAAATGTAAGACAAGTTTTTCATAGTAATGTAGGATGATAAATGTCCGACATCTACAAAAAGATCAAAATCACACTCCATCAATGGGATGAAGCAAGACAGCAAAACAAAAATAGAACTAAAGCATGCAAGGTGAAAACTCCATAAACACCATGAATAAGATGACAGGCTCAAGAATTGTAAGCTTGCATTGAACACATTGACCTAAATCTTTCATACACTAGAACTTCTTACCATTAGTACCACCATAAAATGTCTTCACAAATTTATTTTACATTTTTGTTTTCCACAAAGTTTTTTGGACATCTATTTAATTAGGCTGAATATCATCATGTCATGATGATGATGAAAAGAAAAACATTAGACAACAAAGGACAAAACAACAATAAACAGTGATGAATCTTGAATATTTGTCATCATTTTTTACTAATATCTGATTCTAAAATAAAAGTTGTAAAAAAAGTTGATCAAAATTAATCATGCAAATATGTGATTGGTAAGATTTGGATTGAACTTATTTTTCGGGAAGAAATAATACATTACAGTAAAAAAAAAAAAAAAAAAAACTAATAGAATATAAATCTCAAAGTTGATGACAAAAATAATGAAGATAATAAAAACAGAAAATCCTTTAAAGAAAATATTGTTTATTGTAACGCAGAGCGTTACAGATGTCCCCCAAACGAACATTGTTAATGTTTTCCACAGTTTCCGTGGCAACAGCAGCATCTATGAGATTTCTAAGACTAAGCATTAATTTCTACATGTCAGATAACTATCGGTAAAATCTCATCCAGTTGAACCACTTTAAATTTTCCTGCCTTTTTCAATTTTCATGGCAATAGCATAAATCTTATATAAAAATTTTGAGACCAAAAATCATTTCTACACATGTCAGACAATCTTCCTGTAAAATTTCATCCAATTCTGAACACTTTGAATTTTCCCGCCTTTTTTCCGTTTTCATGGCAATAATTGCCATTTTGAAAATTTTGAGACCAAAAATCAATTCTATGCATGCTAGGCAACCATCCTGTAAAATTTCATCCAATTCTGAGCACTTTGAATTTTCCCGCCTTTTTCCGTTTCCATGGCAACGGT
>MJUU01059317.1:20009-37604 GCA_002080025.1 Modiolus philippinarum | reverse complement strand
TTTTTTTCAAAAAGTCCATCACATGTCAAGGTCAAGGTCACGAGGTCCAAAATTTTGTTATCGTTTGATAGGTCTTGCCACAAGGAATACACATGCAAAATATGAGAGCCCTATCATTTACCATTCAAAAGATATACCCAATGTTAAAGTTTTTTTGTGGACAAACAGACAGACAGACCAAAAACTATATGCCCCCCGAAACTTCGTTTCACGGGGGCATAAAAGTCTTAATATATTGCCTACAGCTATAGCCATGAGTGAATGCAACATCAAAACACACGAATATCACTAAAATGATTTATTGAGAACCTGCATCAGACTGCAGATCAAGATCTGATTCTATTAAATTTCACTTATGAATATGATGTACACAGATATCACAGTGGTATATGGTATATGGAATTCCATTGCAGATTAATAGTACAAATACAGATACTTACATAATTAAGTAACACCTTTAATCCAAAACTGTGTTTAAAGCTTCACATTACTGTCTGATTCTGAAAATATAAAATATGCACAACATGATGTTATAATATTACAGCACAAGGGTAGGGACTATAACTTTGAATCAGACAATACCTTGTGGCTGTCTTTTGAATCAGACAATACCTTGTGGCTGTCTTTTGAATCAGGCAATACCTTGTGGCTGTCTTTTGAATCAGACAATACCTTGTGGCTGTCTTTTGAATCAGACAATACCTTGTGGCTGTCTTTTGAATCAGACAATACCTTGTGGCTGTCTTAAGTGTCTTTGTTTTTCTGTATTCTTGTTTTTTTCAATGTCTCTGGACTTTGATTTTTGTAATATGAAATCTCTTGTTCCTTCTTTTGCAGTTTGGCATTCTACTGCTATACTGTTTGAGGTGTATGGTGAGGACAATTGGTGTCAAATCATATAAAAGTAGAACATTTATTGGAAGTTTACCTCCTGTACCTTACACTCTGGTAATTACATATTATCAATTTTGGATGTGAATCTTATTGTACTTTCTTTAGTATATATAAGAAAAATTGGTAA
Organism: Modiolus philippinarum; assembly: GCA_002080025.1. NCBI lineage: Eukaryota > Metazoa > Mollusca > Bivalvia > Mytilida > Modiolidae > Modiolus > Modiolus philippinarum. The sequence goes on along the minus strand of MJUU01059317.1, from coordinate 36,583 downwards.
GAAATGTCAAATTGTGGATGTCATTACGACTAACTTTAGATCTTTACATGACAAATTCATGTGTTGATAATCAATAATTTATCGGAACAATATCATGGGTTCAAGGTCATGCTGATCCAAGATTGATTAGATTTGTGATTGACAGGGGTACAATTAACCCAATATTACTTAAGGAACTCTAATAATTGATGGCTATTATTTTTAATTCTAAAAATCAATTTAACAAACAGTAGCCTAATGTTATACAAAAGACCTCTCGTGTCGACACAGACATTTTTGTTATCAAAGCCTATTGAATATAGCTTGACCCTGGAATAATCTAAATTGGTTTGTTCAGTGGGAGCTGTCTTTAATTGCAGTCATACAACGGAAAGCTACTTCCAATCCGTATCTGATTATGTCAGATAACAAACAAAAACTTCCTTTTATGGTAAAAATACTTCCATTATTTTTTCAGGATGTGGAGTTCCATCGACCTTGCAGTCAAACTTTGAACTCTGAACTGCTGAAGTGGTTTTATTGAATTCAGGTGTCACTTTCATGGCATAACAAGGGTAATTAATGTTCAAATTTATATATACGAAGAGGAAAAATGCATTTAAATGCAATATCAATATAGAATATTAAAATGTCCACCTGGATCATCTATAAACATTACAAACAGGTCTATCTCATAAATATAATGGTTTATCCAAGCACCAAGTGTAAAGATATTGGAGAATTAAGTTGTTATTAACAAAATGGTTTTGTATCAGCTGAAAATAAATCCTAATATTCCTAGCAATGGCCCTAACGGACATAAAATCTCCCCCAATAGATATTTTACCATTAAATTGTATTCATTAATTTCGAGAAGAATTGCAATAAATTGTCATAGTACTTTTTGTAGGGAGAATTTTTTATGCTGAGCTACAGCTGAAAAAAATCATGTCCATTATGGAAGAAGTCCTATATTGACAGCAAGACTGACAAACAGACGGATAATCTTTATTTACAATGATCAGATAATGCTAAGACTAAAAGGCTAAGCCCTTTAACCACAGATCTTTGATAAGTCAATAAATGCCTCGTGTATATCTTTTTACCTTAAAAGGTAGGAAATGATTTGTCAATTATGTTGTTACACCACTGACTTTAATGAATTTGTACTAAACTACTCAATTTTATAATTATTATTGTAAAATTGCACGAATTGACATGGGATTTCACAATTAACAGTATTCTGTGTCTGAATATCTCTATAAGATATCTTGCAAACATTATGTCTACGTTTCTATAAAGTGACCAAATTAACCTCTGTGTTAATAATTTATGATAAATGACAATAAATCTTGCCTTCATTGAAGCATTCAGTCAATTTTTCATTACGAAATCTGATTTTAGTGTAACTTCCAGAAATTACTCTCACACTTGGCGATTTACAAGTTCCGGAAATCAATATTGTTGTTAAAATGAACACAATTATAAACTGGACAATAACAGATATATCATCTTTATATCATTGTAATTATATTACAAATGTCGATTTTGGTCAGTCAAATCATCTGCAACTTTCCAGCCATTTTATAGTTCCTGATCAGCTAATATCCTTAAAATTTCAGCTCCATTCAGTAAATGGTATATCACTTGTCAGCTACAAGACGATTTATCAGAATTTATATGTTTACACTGGAACTAATATAACAGTCCAAGGTTTACAAAATTAAAGATGTGTATAACAAGACAGAATAAGCAGCCATTTGGCTATATGTTAGATTTCAAATAATATATGATTTGTAGGTATTACAGAACCCTTTTTAAAACCAAACCATTTAAGCACCTTCTGAAAAATACTTCTCTACCAAGTTTCATTAGTTCAAATTATGTTTAAGTTTCATAGGTGCCCCAAAAGAAAACAAAAACACAACAACTGCCACAAACTTTTATGGATTTCAAAGGTAGCTGTCAATCCTGAAAACTCTGCAGGAACTAATAATAAAGTGAGTATTAGACAAAAGGCTTTTCTTACAGAAACTACAAAAACCAATCTGATTTTTATATCCCCTGTAAACAAAGTTAAGGACACATGAAGAAAAATATATGTTGCCCCACTTTACAAAAGGGTGATAATTTGACCTTTTATTTAATTTTAGCTGAAGTACTTTCAATAGCTATAATGCAAATATTGGTCAGACCTTGCTAAAGCTCTAGGTGTCTCAAAAAAATTAGAAGTAAAACCTCTTAACAAAAAATAAAACTTATTTATGTTTATGTGCAAAATAAAACGTTTCTCACTTCTGAAATTCTGCAGTATTAACAAAATATAATAATAATATATCAAGTAAAGAAAAAACAACTTGCATCATTGATCTATTGATTACTTTGCTGATGGATATCAAGGTCAGGACCTTTAAGTTAGAAGTTAATCACCCTGTAAGGAATGGTTGATTTCTCCCTCAAAGAAAAAATAAGTTAAGGGAGATCAATGGAGTATCCCACAGTCGGTTGCAAAGAACCGACAACAAATTACATATCCTTATACAATATTACTTATTTATTGAAGAAAAGTAAACAAAGCCTACCTGTCTCTCTGGCTGAATGTTCAATTTCTAAACTCATAATATTGATTTTGTTCCATGCTCAATATAATGGCATTTAATCAAAAGATGATGAAAGTGCAATATATTATAGATTTCAGGAAGGTCTGTAATTAGTAGCAATGTCAAATATGTTACCAGGATTCAACTGNACCAAATTCACCGAAGCGTAAAATGTAGGTCAAGGCCACCTAATTGTCAATGATTTGGGCAATACTCATCAAGGAAAATAATTAGATGAAATATCATTGTACTATAATGTGTATAGTTGTTGAGAAATGGACTTAAATTCAAAACTTAACCAGAGTCACTGAAGCATAAAATGTAGGTCAAAGCCACCAAATTGTCAATGATTTGGGTAGTACTCATCAAGGCAATAAATGTGATGAAATATCATTGTCCTATAATGTGTAGTTGTTGAGAAATGGACTTAAAATGCAAAACTTAACCAAAGTCACTCAAGCATGAATGTTCAAAATATTGATTTTGTTCCATGCTCAATATAATGGCATTTAATCAAAAGATGATGAAAGTGCAATATATTATAGATTTCAGGAAGGTCTGTAATTAGTAGCAATGTCAAATATGTTACCAGGATTCAACTGCTATTTATTCTACTGATCAATTTCATATCAGTTGCAAAACCATATTGTCCCAAAGACAGAGACGTCTGACCTGGGTAAATGAAGACTATCAATGGAAAGAGAAGCTAAGAGTCCTAGAAGTCTGTACGACTTGTTTAACAAGAGCTATCGCCGAATGGCAGCCAGTTATACCCCCGCTCACTGAACAGTGAATCAATATGGCAAGTACAAAATAAAGTGGGTATGGACACAATATACTTGTGGACACAGTACAAGTGTGGACATTATAAAGGCATTTACACATTAGAAGAGGAAAATGAGATGAAAATAATCTGAGAAGAATGCGATACATAAAGATGTGTGGTTAGTGAGAAAAATTTGACTAAAAGGTTGAACTTGGAAAATGAAAGAAAGTAGAGAGTGTGTCTGTTAGACACGGATGCCCCGCCAAAAGATTAATCGCAAAAGATAACCTTATCATAAAATGTAGGTCAAAGCCACTTAATTGTCATTGATGTGGGCAGTACTCACCAAGGCAATTAATTTGATGAAATATCAGTGTCCTATAATATGTAGTTGTTGAGAAAATTGGACTTAAAGGCAAAACTTTACCAAATTCACCGAAGCGTAAAATGTAGGTCAAGGCCACCTAATTGTCAATGATTTGGGCAATACTCGTCAAGGCAATTTATTTGATGAAATATCATTGTCCTATAGTGTGTAGTTGTTGAGAAATGGACTTTAAAACAAAACTTAACCAAAGTGACTGAAGCGTAAAATGTAGGTCAAAGCCACCTAATTGTCAATGATTTGGGTAGTACTCATCAAGGCAATTCATTTGATGAAACATCATTGTCTTATTATGTGTAGTTATTGAGAAATGGACTTTGATACAAAACTTAACCAAAGTCACTCAAGCATGAAATGCAGGTCACAAAGTCAAACTGCCTAGTGAACTCTGTAGTACTATCAAATATCTACCTACTGGCCTACTATTATTGTTGTACCTCTTACAGTTTCTGAGAAATGAACTTAAACGCAAAACTTAACCAGATGTACGGACGGACGGAAGGACGGACAAGGGTAACACTATATGCCCCTTCCACATGCGTGGGCGGGGCATAAAAAATCAAAGTCGTAAAACTGAAAGGAGTATAGTAATAAGGCTGAAAAATAAAGGAAATGAAGTATACATGTAGTACCCTAATTTGAAGCTCCATGCCAAATATCAAGTACCTGTCATGTGCAGTTGCGGAGAAAAATGCACCGAAAAAGTCACAGTTATGAAAAATTTAAAGTAAAAACGGCACAAAGTCGGTAAACCGGAAGTGGTCGTTCAATTTGGCCGAGAAGGAGAGGCGCAGTATAGGACCCTATACTGATGCATCATACCAAATATCAAGTGGCTGTCATGTGTAGTTGCTGAGAAAAATGCGACGAAAAAGTCAGTAAGCAGGAAGTAGTCATTCGATATGGCCGAAAAGGGGAGGCCCAGACAGGACCTCATACTGAAGCACCATACCAAATATCAAATGGCTGTCATATGTGGTTGCTGAGAAAAATGTGACGAAAATATGTGTGACGGACAGACGGATGGAATGACAGACGCACAGAGTATACCCCCTCCTTCAGAGCAGGGGTATAAAAATATCAGTATTTAAATTTTTGATTTTTGAAGGAAAAAATTGGTTTGAATGTTGTAACATTTTGACAAAGAGTGGCTCCATTTTGAAGAAAAGATTGACCAATAAATTCTATACATTCTTAGTGAAACTGTGCCCTAAAGTGGTGGCCATTTTAGATGCTGGGTGTTCTCACTGACTTTTTGTTGATGGGATATTCTGTTAATGGTAAACTTAACTTATTATGACAATTTGCTAGCAACCGGCCTAGCAGTTATGAAAAAAGAAGCCAATACCAGTATATATTTCCATAAGGGTCTTATGTAAACTATTAGTATGTCCCCTGGTTGCAGCCATCTTTGATATCTAATGGATCTTTTGGATTATAATTCTAAAATTGTCCATCAAAAGACTACCTTCAAAATGCTTGGTCTGATTTCAGATAAAAAGAAATTTAACATGCATGATAAATTTACATTACATGTCCAGTATTAAACATGTTCTTCAATGAAAGTCATCTGTGGTGTGTTTTTGAAACTGTCCATCAAATGTCTATTATGCAGAGAATTTGAAAAGATTTTTTTCATGTCAGACGTTCGGACTGACAAACTCCAGAAGTTTGTCAGTCCAAACCACCATTTTGCTGGCCCGAAGTATTATTGCTATGACGAAATCCCAAAATTTGTGTCAGACTTCGGACTGACAGGCCATCAAATCTTGTCAGTCCGGCATGATTTTTGTCAGCCAAATCCTTCGGACTGACACATTTCAATAACTCTGATTATGACGGGTATTGCTCCCAATTGACTATGCAGTTTCAGAAAACAAAATTGTCAACATCGTTAAGTGTCCCACCATCAGTGGTTGCCATCTGATGGAGAGTAAGAATATATTTTTCAACTGGTGCATCAAAGAAGTACATTGAAAAAGTAGGTCTTTCATACATTTCTCATAAGACTCTTTTCTAAACAATGTTTGTTAGTGATGATTAGATGGAAGGTGAACTTGAAACTTAAGACTTACTTAAAATTTTATTTCAATAGCCTATTGCTCCATTGTATACAGTTCTAAGTTTCAAGTGAATTCTGCAAAGTCCCCTCAAAGGCCCCAAACTGCTGTAACAAATATTTGATTTTCTTTAATCCACTAAAGAAGAGCGGCTACAATTTGCTGTATTTAACTTGTCAAGTCTAAGTGCTTTCGCTTAATGAGTTAAGCAAGATAATTTAAAAATTACAGGTCCATTGCAGAAAGCCATCATATGTTAATTCTCTACATTAATCTGCATTACAATAATAAAATTATTATATTGTGTAACAGTAACAACAGGAAATAGATTTAACTGTTTTATTTCAACTTTAATTTACATGTAATACCTTAATTTTCTCCTTTTTGTGAAGGTCAATACCAAAACATGATATTTAGATTAAATTCTTTTACTTCTTGGGAACTCTGGAATGTTACTTCATCAAGTTGAAAACACATGTCATTTAAAATCTAATTTTTTCCATTTACATTTCCTTATTTATTCTAAATATAGCCTTTTATGTTAGCAAATTTAGAATTCTTGGCCAATTTTCTAGTATTCAGAGAAAAGTAATGTTTCCAGTGGACTCAGTCATGTTTCAATACTGTATGTCATATTTCAAATCTGAATGTCAAGTTTCCAATTGAAATGTCATGTATCAAGTCTAAATGTCATGTTTCAAGTCTGAATGTCAGGTTGCAGACTGACTGTAATGTTTGCAGTCTGGATATCATTTATCCAGTGGATATCATGTTTGCCGAATGAATGTCATGTTTCCAGATAGACATATGTTCCAATCTTGATGTCATGTTTCCAGTCTGAATGTCATATTTTCAGTGGTTGTCATGCTTGCAGTCTGAATGTCATTATTGTTTTCAATGGATGTCATGTTTCCAGTCTGAATGTCAGGTTTTTAGTGGTTGTCATACTTGCAGTCTGAATGTCATGTTTTCAGTGGATGTCATGCTTTAAGTGGATGTCATACTTGCAGTCTAAATGTCATTTTTTCAGTGGATGTCATGTTTCCAGTCTGAATGCCATGTTTTCAGTGGATGTCATGTTTCAAGTCTGAATGTTAAGTTTTTAGTGGATGACATGTTTCCAGTCTGAATGTTAAGTTTTTAGTGGATGTCGTGTTTCCAGTCTTAATGTTAAGTTTTTAGTGGATGTCGTGTTTCCAGTCTTAATGTTAAGTTTTTAGTGGATGTCATGTTTCCAGTCTGAATGTTAAGTTTTTAGTGGATGTCATGTTTCCAGTCTGAATGTTAAGTTTTTAGTGGATGTCATGTTTCCAGTCTGAATGTTAAGTTTTTAGTGGATGTCATGTTTCAAGTCTGAATGTTAAGTTTTTAGTGGATGTCATGTTTCCAGTCTGAATGTTAAGTTTTTAGTGGATGTCATGTTTCCAGTCTGAATGTTAAGTTTTTAGTGGATATTATGTTTCCAGTCTGAATGTTAAGTTTTTAGTGGATGACATGTTTCCAGTCTGAATGTTAAGTTTTTAGTGGATGTCGTGTTTCAAGTCTTAATGTTAAGTTTTTAGTGGATGTAATGTTTCCAGTCTGAATGTTAAGTTTTTAGTTAATATCATGTTTCCAGTCTGAATGTTAAGTTTTTAGTGGATGTCATGTTTCCAGTCTGAATGTTAAGTTTTTAGTGGATGTCATGTTTCCAGTCTGAATGTCAAGTTTTTCAGTGAATGTCATTTTTCCAGTCTAAATCAATATCATGGATTAGTTAATATCATGTTTCCAGTCTGAATGTTAAGTTTTTGGTAGATGTCATGTTTCCAGTCTGAATGTCAAATTTTCAGTGAATGTCATGTTTTCAGTCTGAATGACATGTTTTCTATGGATGGCATATTTTCAGTCTGAATGACATGTTTTCAGTGGATGTCATGTTTTCAGCCAAATTGTCATATTTTCATTGAATATCATGTTTCCAGTCTGATGTCATGTTTCCCGTCTGAGTGTCAAGTTTTCAGTGGATGTCATGTTTTCAGTCTTGATGTCATATTGCAGACTGAATGCCATTTTCCAGTCTGTATGTTGTTTCCATTATCAGCAGATACTTCAGTAAATCTCGAGTGATTCATTTGATTACCAGTATCTTGTAATGGTAACTAAGAATATCTATAGTATTAAATAAGAGACAAAAGGCAGGAGTTTCAGGAATATAGGTAGATTAATTGAAAGGAGTCAAATATACATGCCAACTCTGGAATTTACAAGTAAAAAAAAATTATGTTGCAACTCCCCATCCTTGACTTGTAAATCTTTTCAGTATACATTTGTTTCATCTGTAAATGCACTTAGATACACAGAAATCTGGAACTTCTTAAAAATCCATTTTCAAACAATATATTGTAGCATTATCATCAATGTAAAGTTTAAATGAGGCATTTAGCAGTCATTATATAGATTGTGATACCCTCAATGATACAAATATTTTCACACTTTCATGGTATTTTTCTGAAACAACACATTTAAACCATACAAAATTCTCTTACTTCAAAGACATTATTTTAATGAAGTAATACATTTAAAACATAAAACAGGAAGTAGTAAGCATTAAAGGGGGCTACTTTACTGATTTGTTTAGACTAAACCAAAGTACCATCTATCAAAATAAACTACAACAAGTAATTTATTTTAAATGTTCTGTAATTAGCTAGCACATAGTAATCATTAACTAGCAGTTAATTATATTACTTCTGCTACTTCCTAAAAACAAGTGCCCAAAAAATATAATGGTTTACATGAAAAAAATCTTTGCTGGTATCACATTATTTATTTTAATAGCATCAGTGGCCATTTCGAAAATTTTGAGCCCTAAATCATTTCTATGTTTGATAGATGGTTACAATGGCGCAATTAATGTTGTTCGGAATGCATCTAGTTTTTTACCCCAAGATGAAATTCAGAATTAATCATTGCAGTACGTGTGATTGGTGGAAACTTATTATAATAAAATCACCTATACACTAGTAATATAGAATTCATTAATATTTATTCACTTTTTATATCTTTGACCTGAATCCAGGATATGTTTATGTCAGGGGTCGGATATAAAATATTTTCCATAAAAATACCGACCCTTTTTATAGTCCCTATTTTCACCAAGAAGAGCACCGGGAATCCCCATTTTTCATTCCGAAATTTGAAAGATCTCAGTACCGACAAATTATTAGAGGGACCCCGGAGTTGAAATTCGGTTGCATCTATTTTTAGAATTGCGTCACACTAGGGTACCCCCCTATGGAAATAGCATTGTGAATAATTGTGCATTTGTAACCAGATAGGCAACCTTCCTGTAAAGTTTTCATCAACTTGAGGCATTTTAAATTTCCTGTATTTTTTAAATTCCATGGCCATTTTGAAAATTCTGGGCAAAGTTTCATACACTTAAATTTTTTCCTTCCTTTTAATTTCCATTGCAACAACAGCCATTTTGAATATTCCAAAAGGTGTGTGCACCTCTACTTTCAATGGTGAACATTGTGAATTAGATTCCTTTGAAGTTGTTGAGTTTTTTTGCTTAATTTTTGAAAAACATAAAGAGTTGTAGTTTTTTTTTTATAAATAATTTTAATTTGTTTTTATCATTTTAAATAGGAAGACGACAGAATGACATGCGTCTTAGTCTAAGGTGATAAACCTATTCTCTCAATCCAAGGGCCTGGGTGGCTGAGTGGTTAAAGTAGTTCTACTACCTATACAACCACTGTAGTCTATCACCACTGCAGTGTGAGTTTGCGCACCACTTTGTACATTACAAAAAATGGTGCACTTGACTTACAATCATAAGTGATAATGTATGTCAGTTACCTGCCCAAGGTTGGTTCTCTCAGGGCTCTCTGGCTTCCTCCACCACTAAAACTGACTGTCATGAGATAGCAGAAATACTGCTGAAAGTGACATTAAACCCCATATCAATTAATCGATCAATCAATCTTTCAATCCTTGCTAAAGGAGATAACTCTGAAAATTTGAACCTCTTCTCTCTTTTTTTTTTATTTATGTTTTATATTTCAACATTATTTCATGATTTTATTTTGTTCTTCTCCATGTACGGTAGCTCATATATTATATGCTGCTCAGTACAAAAAAGCTAGTCATTAATTTTTGTATTCTAAATACTTGAAATAAATCTTTTAAATATTAAATAGCCAAGTGCGAATTCTGCATGGAACATTTATATATAACTATACTTTGCTCCCAATGGTATAGGACTTTCATTGATTTAACAATGGGTTCCCAATATAACATATGGTTATATTACCTAAAACTCCATTAATTTAAATTTCACTGACAGGCAGAATTGCAGAATAAATAGCTAACCAATAAGTCTTTTATTCAGGCAATTTTCAGGCATTTATATCAAGAAAACAAATCCTATCAACTATGAGATGACCCTGATCAAGATGGACAAATTGTAAAATATATCCTGTTATGAACTGACATAAAAAAGAAAGACACCTTACAATAACATTTATAGTTCATACAAAATTAGTAGAAAAGTTGGTTAAAATTCCTGCTCACAACATCTTAACCCTCTTTTGAAAATAATGCCAGCAAATTTACTCAGTTTAAGACAGCAAGACGGTAAAAACATGACCCTCTACAGCAGTACTTTCATGCAATACAATACAGTGGCAGCAGCCACAACCGTCTCCTGGATTAGTGTTTACCTATACAGCAGCCATGGATTCAGATAAATTGAAAAAATGTTATGTACAAAAAATGTGTGTGACTGTCCAAACATAATTGTACTTGGTCTAGATATATGTGGTGGGTTGGGGATTATAAAAATAACAACTACAAATTTCAGATACTTTCAGAGCCCTGAGAGAATAACATTCAAATCACTAACTTTTTGCATGATGGACTTTAAAGACCTAAATTGTTAAGTAAGGTTTGTGTAAAATGATATATATGATATGATATGCTTTACATCAATAATAATGAATTATTGATAGGGTCCAACATGTTACAGACCTTACACAAATATAATGATTAACAATGGCATCAAGTTTTCTGTCAATAATTAAGTCTTTATTAATTACTCTCAACTGTTTTCTCGGATATCAATCAACTTAAACTGTTAAAACAGGACAAAACACAGTTTGCTATATATGTTTCATTTAGAATTTCATGAAAAACTAGAAAAACTGCTCATAAAATGTGTACCCCCCCTGCTCCCCCACAAAAAAATCAATTCAAAATTTTAAATAGATGGTGCACAATGGCAATTTGTACTGATCATTCTGTGAAAGTTTCATTGAATTTCAACGAGTGATCTAGGAGGATTTTTCACCACAAAGTGTGTACCGTAGGGCAAAGGAATAACCAACATACAGATGGACAAACGAATGGACAAACAGACACCATGATCACTATATACCGCCTGTTAAAGCAGGGGGTATAAAAAAAATCTGGATTGGACTTTGATGTACCAACATGAACCAAGGCCTTTTATCAGTAACTATCAATGTACCAATAGAGTGGTCCTATTTTGAGAGCACTGAAATAGTGCAAACATTGAACCAGTCATGTAGAAAACTTAAGATTGGACTAAGTGTTTTCATCTATTTCAATTTATACAGAAATTTCACTGACAAAATGTTTTATAGCTTTACTTCATAGTATTGGCAGTTTAGTAGAAGTTTAAGTGATAACATGTCAGTTTTTCAAAAAAATATTATTGTCATTAAAATCAATGCTGCAAAATGGCACAACAGATATATTGCGCGAAAGTACAAAAAAATTATAGAATTATGGCATCAGAGAGACAAAGTGTTGGGTCGATGTTACCAGATTTGAACAACCCACTCCATCTTTTTAGGACAAACAAATTGTTCCGAGAATAAAAACTGTAAAATGCATTGGTCTCTGAAGTTGAACAATATGTGAAAATCTTACATAATATATGGGTAATTCTATAGCAACTGGGATTACATAATACAATGCTATATAACAGCTATAATACAGGAACAATAATTCATTCTGACAAAACCCACAATGTAAGTTTCAGTTTGAAAGCAACAAGATATATACATGAAACAAAATCTATAACCTGAAGTAATTACTGACAAATAATCAATCCTATTTTGTACACAAAATTTATGTTATTTGAGCAAAAGCATTTTAGTAACAATTAAACTACAGACATTTTGAAATAGAAAGCAATTAACAACTTTTGTATTGGGATACAGTAACACCTATTTTCTGAAAATTTGTGGTTTTTTTATAGAATCAAAAAATAAAGTAAAACCTGAAAGATATAATTAAATACAGAAGTTACCATAAATTTAGTTTTTCAACAACTTATGTCTCTTCAGTGTAGATTAAAAGTGCTGTGAGATGGATCTTTCTCTAATTTCTATCCAGTTTTCACATTCCCTGATCAGTCATGAAACATTTGTTCTCCTCTCTAGAGAGAGAACAAGTCTCAAGAAATTTCCTGTCAAATCTATTCGGAATACAATCCTCGGTGTTTTACATCCTGGCATTAAAGAAACAATTTCTAAAACTTAAACAAGTTAATTATGAAATTTCTCACATCTCTTTGAATAAAAAATTTCAAATATTCAAAAGCTTGGCAAGCCTCGCCTCCAAGCATTTGCAAAATTTATTTAACTCAATGTGAGAAATTTCATAATCAACTAGTTCTTGTTTTAGAAACTATATGTACATAAGATATTAATAAAGAAACTGAATTCCACTGAGATTCTGTACCAAACAGAGAAAAAAATTCACATAGCAAATTCTGTCACAGAAGTCTCTGTCATTACAGATGGGATTCTGTAAACTAGGATGAGAAGTTAGTAGTTTCTATGTAACCAGTAAGTAATATAGTTAACCATGTAACATGATCCAGACAGACTTCTTTAAATGATGTAAAACCTGTCTTCATAGAACTCTGCCGTGAGAGAAAGAAAAGCTCACAGTGGACAAATGATAGCCACACTAACTGTGATGACCAAAGCTCAACTTGTCTGAAGGTTGACGAGCCAAAAAATTAGATGAGAAATTATTTTAACATCTTTTTATCTATCCTTATACTTTAATACAATTTACTTGAATAAACATTATTAACCCATAAACTAGAGGGCCAGGGGATAGAGCTTAGAGGACAGGGGAATAGAGGCTTAGAGGGCTGAGGCGGCATCCATCACCTGACAAAATGGTTTCCATTCATGACATTGTGATAATCAGAACATTAAAATGAATTTAAGGATATTCCATACACCATTCCTGTACAGTTTTGTGAAAATTTTGCAATAGTTTATGAGAGGTAAATTTTTGATAGTTCCTGTAGAGTTCAAAATTAAACTGTGTCCAGCACAAGAATGGGTCATCTTTGTTAAGGACACAATCTACATTTCTTTCTAGTTCTGTTTACGTAATTAAATTTGCTTCAATGGTTTCAGGGAAAATGATTAAAATTTTACATGCTAATGGATGACAGTATTTGACCTGGTGCCCTTACCTTGGTAGATAAGAATGAAATCAACAATTATTATTCAATCACTTACTTAACATCAGGCATACCTGCAAGGTTTGGCAAAATTTGCTTTTGTGTTTTCAGAGTGAAGATGTCAACTGATGGCAATAGCTCATGACATTAGTACATGCATCAAAATATTTTACATCCCTTTTGGTCTCTTGTTTCTTGAGAATGGTATATGTTTTCTTATTCTAATGCTATAAAAAATATAATAACAAAATCTGAGACAATTTTCTACTCGGCATATAATATATGAAGCTCCTAAACCTAAATTCGACTTTCTCTTTCTCTCATTCTTAACCTTTCCTTTGTGTCAATAGAGGAACATGCTCAAAAACAAGTCATATTCAACAAAAATAAAAAGGAACAAACAAAAAATGAAGCAGAACAAACAAAATGTGCACATGTTTGTGTCACAACACAATATGCTTTCAAAAATTTTTGTGGTTGTATCAAAATTCAAAATTAAGATATTAAGTCTTATTAGATTTTTCAGCCCTATCTTTTTTGACATGGTGTATATCAAGGGCAACTAATACATAACTATAAATTTTGACAGTTAACCTCTGTCAACAAATTATATGACAGAAATCCATCATATCAATTTTTATTCATTGAATTTTTTATCAGGTATATAAAACTTTGCAAGAATTCATGTAATAAATCACGCACTGATGAAAATACACCCTGAAATGTTACTTATACTATGGTAGGTTTATGTGACATTTAAAGACACACTATTAGATCCAAATATGATTACATAAGGTAGCTTACTATACAACAGCCCACCCAAATTTAAATATGTGCAAAAAAAACTTAATTTGTTTTCTGCTAGCTAGTAATATTCATGTTGATATGTTGCTACTTGTATATTATTATTTTCTGTAATACTGTAGAAGTACTTTTATTTGTGGACATCAATTTTCCTGGTTTTCATAAATTTCACTTTTTCATGGGTACTTAAATTTGTGGTTTCGAAAACTATGTATTAAAACTCAACAGAAAAAATGCATTTCGTTGGGAACTTAATTTCGTTGTTTTGGCAAACCACGAAATCCACGAAAATTGGTACCCAACTAACAATAGTACTTTCACAGTAATCATATAAAAGCCACTTTATAAGGAGGTTCCTTTGTTATAAAAAATATCCCAAGATGTATTCTCATATCAAGCATAAAGGCTTGAAGATTTGAAAAATTGACTACATCTGTTTTGAAATAGATAGTAGCAATTTTTAAAATTGATTAAGGAATACTGATTGGAAAATGACCAAGGTCATAGTAGTTTGCCTATAATTCAAGTACTGCTTATCATTAGAATTCCAAACTTATTCTTTTTAGAGAGCAGTCAAGAAATAAGTATATCAAATTATCAAAAGTAAATTACCAATATTACATGAATAAATATATGCAGTAATAAATTACTAGTATCCAACTATCAGTCATTTTAGCAAATTATGTGGTGTTTTGTTTCAGAAAAATAAAGGATATGAGCTGTTATATTGATAAAAATCATATGAGAAGTTCACTGTTCTCAAAATAAACCTGAAATTCCTCCATCCTGCCCCCTGTCCCTCATATAATTTAGCCACTTGATTGTCAATCAAAATCACATTAAATCTTACATAAAAAGAATTGAACAGAGGCTACATGACCAAAATATGCAAAATATGCATAGCTCTATAACAACATGTAGAAAACTTGTATTCTTCCGTAAAGTATATACCCCTTTTAAAAGACCTGCTTATCTTGAGGTTTGTAAATCAAAACAAGACAGATCTATCCTCAGTAAATTTCGCCTAAGTGCACACAAACAAGACAGATCTATCCTCAGTAAATTTCGCCTAAGTGCACACAAACTAGTCATAGAATAAAGGGTTACGCCGAGCGCAGCATGATACGACTGCAGCATGTCGACCACTGAAATTTCAACAAAAGTAGTTTAAAGTGAATGTGGACACAGTAAAGAGCTTGACAAAATAATTAGATGGACACAAAAAGAAGCTCGACACAGTTATTAGCTGATCACTTACTGATGAAAAAAACATAAGAGCTATGCAAAAATATGTACTATCAACTAAAACTTTACATCCATAGAAATTCAAAGAAAAAAATTCCATTGTAATCTGATGAAAAATAAAGATATGACATATTTAGAAAAATTGCAATTTCGGTCCCTTTGACCCCATGTAGCTCGGAAATGGTAAGAGCCACGCCAAATCTGTTTCATACCTCTGAAAGCTTAGATCAAGAGGAATCCAAAGAAAAAAATCCCATCGAAATCTGATGAAAAATAAAAATTCTACATAATCTGCAAATTCGCAATTTTGGCCCCATTCGGCCCCTCATAGCTGGGAAAAGAAACAAGTTATCAAAAATATAATAGCTGAGCACCATATTAATTTTTCACAAGGAATCCATTAAAAGAAACTGCATCAAAATCGGACTTAAAATAAAAAATTTATTTTTTTGGAGATTTGCCCCTGTTGGACCCCATTTATCTCGTGAGCGGTACATGCTACGTGAAATCTGTTGGCATAACCCAGATTGGAAATTTCCTCAGGAGCACACTGAAAGAACCCCATCAAAATCCGATTAATAATAAAGATTCTACAGACAAACATGTGAAAACACCCAATTTAACCCTTTTTGGCCCCCTTTTTTAAAACGGGTGGGGCCACAATGACCAAAACTAGGTCAAGCCTTCCTTTTGTACCAAAGAACATTATGTTAAAATTTCATAAGGATTGATCCACTGGAACTAAAGTTATTGACCAAATACTATAGTGTCTACAGACGACGACGACGACGACGACGACGACGACGCCGCCGACGACGCCGACGACAGCACCATACCAATATACGACCGCAAAAATTTTTGCGGTCGTATAAAAAGGCTGATATTATAATACTGAAAGGAATAATCGTCTTTGTATTTCATGTAACAGCTGTGATGTTGAGGATGAATACCATTTTTTCTCAACATGCACCCATTATTCAACACAAAGAAAATTATTAATAGAAAAACTGAAAAAATACACTAGTAAATCTTATCCACTATGAGTGAAATCTCATATTTGCTTAATAGCAATTCATATAATTTACTTAAATTAACAATAAAATTTATGTCAGAATGTTGGCAACTTAGAATAAATTCATAATGCAGTAACTCCAAATATTTAAAACCACTGTCACATCATGACATTCATTCAAATTAGCTTACATATAATATGTTCAGTCGATTTTTTATGTTATTG
>MJUU01059317.1:0-19990 GCA_002080025.1 Modiolus philippinarum | reverse complement strand
TTTTTTAAATTGCAACTATCTGAATAGGGAAAATATTATGAGAGTTTGAATAAGGTAGGTGCCCTTTGACAGTTAACAGAAAACTTTCAGCCAAATGACATTCAGGGTAGGTTTCATATGACATTCTAAACAATATTATAGTAAAAAGCACATTTATTTTAGGGACAATTTACAATAAAAATCTTATTGAAAAAATTTAACTGTAAAGAGCATTCCTACTTTCTTTTAAGGCTATATCTTATACTTAGTGTATACTTTATATGTAACAAATGCAATTCTAAAATTATGGCATTGCTGTGAATTTAAAAACAAAAAAACTTCAATTTCCAATTTTGCAGAAAAATAAATAATTTATATTACAAATACTGAGGAATACTTACAACCAAGTAGTGATCTTGAAAGGTGGTAAAAATCTAATGTAATTCTATTATACCATTGGTGACAAAAAACTAATGTAAATCTATTATACCATTCTATGATCACAGTCTATACAAAGTTGTAACATTGAAATAGAATCAGCCCCCTCATTGGAAATGTGTCAATTTAGTCACATAAATCAGGATAGAGTACAATCAGAGATAACTGGTAGCTATCCTTTGATGTTACCCAGAAACAGGTAAACTAAACACCCAAACCCTCCCTTTGAACATTATTGGGGATAATTATAACAAATTGACCATTTTGTTTGTAAAAATATGTTTAAAGTAATAGTTTAAGGTTTTTTTTGTATTCGACACCGATTCAAACTATTCATTGTTAAAGTAAAGTTGTGATTATACAATACCTATCGAAGTGAAGTTTATATCTTAATTTTATATTCTTCCATTCCCAATACATGACATAAAAGGAAAGGTTAAATGACATTATTATTATGTGTCTTACATATAAAACGTCCAAATTCATCTGGTCCTCAATAGGTCGTTGAAATTTAATAAAAATACCTCCTTTATCCCCATAATGTATTAATGAAATATTTAGATATGCATAAAAATGTTTACATAAAAACTGTCTGGATTTATACTCAAGTGTTTAAACTTCTAACATTTACCTTTAATTGAATTACGGTATTTGTTATATAACATAATAATTACCGAAGAGAAATATCTTGCACTCAACAACTTTATTATATCCTGAAATCCCTGCATAACAAGAAAGAAAGAAAGAAAAAGAAAAGAAAGAAAATATTTTATTCCAATTAAAGGGCCCATACATAGAGCATACAATATAAACAATGGTTGACATTGATTTGTATATAAATATTACAAAAGAAAAAAAAACAAAAAAAACAACAACAATCTGTTTATATGGGTTGGGGCAGAGCCATTGTATTCTAAATATATCTTATAGTAAATTATACCAATTCCATATTTACTTATAAAAATAAATATATATATCAACCTATATACCATTCACATTAATTATATTAGAGTTTCTTCGTTTTTCAAATCCAATATATATAAATTGTACCAAAAGTTTAAGTAAATCCAAATCTTCATTTATAAAAAACCAATTAAATTTAAGGGAGTTATCTAGATGTCCAAAGTTGTGAAATTTTGAAATAACGGTTCCAAAGAACTTGTCTCTTATCTCATTATAGAGAGAGCATTCCATTATAAAATGTTGCTCATCCTATGTACAATACTGACATTTCTCTGTGTCCTATCAATATAATTTTTTGAATATCTGTCAGTCTCAATCCTTAAAGGATGAGAGCTAATTCAAATTTTACAAATTGATTGTCGGTGTCTGAATTCTTTTATATTCAAATATTTTTCAAAACTAAAAGTAGTTTTAAAAGAATAATAGGAAAATAATTTACCTTTTTCAGACTTGAGAATTTGATCTCTGTATACATTCCAAAAAATAATATATTGGCTATGTAATTTATCTTTGACTATTTTTACAAATTGATATAAACTACATGTTGTGTTTTGAATACCAATATCCAGCTTTTTCAGAATAAATATAATACTAGAAAACCATGTATTTATATTATGGTTTTGATGTAGATTTTTACTACACAAATATGTATCATATAATAACCCATTATCCACCTTTTCCAATCTATGATAATATTTTAACATTGATAAGACAATAAAGAAATACATAGGATAACGTCCAAGTTAAGACACCACAGCAAAATAACTTGACCTTTTATTAACACCCAAAATATATTTTAAGAATTTGATATGAGATTTTTCTGATACATCATTTTCAAAAACCCTCCCTGATATAAATTGATCATGTTTAGTACATGCTGCTGATGTTGTTGAGAACATACCCCAAATTTCACATCCATAAGTTAAAATTGGCTTGACAGTATGATAATATAAATGTAGTAATGTCGAGATACTGGGATCTGTAGATGACATGCACTGTTGTAATTTAAAACAGGCCTTCATAGATTTTTTGAATAACTCTTCCTTACACTGAGAAAATTTACCACTGGGTATGAAAGTTATGCCCAAATATTTAAAATTATATGTACAACTAATGGGTTTACCCTCTAGATGAAAGTAATAATCCAAATGTCTGCTGGGTTTATTAACTTAGTAGTAAGTCTTCCACGGAAGACATGTGTCGCCTGCGTAATAACACTAAAAGTAAGTTACCTCAAACAGGAAGTGGGCATGCAAGAGATTCCAGACTCTCTTACACATTATAGGTCCCCATACTGATACTCCATGCCAAATTGCAGAAGGCAGGGATATGTGGTGTCTGAGAAAAATGTGACAGAAATTTTCAAGACTCAAAAAATATTCTAAGTTCAGTCAAACAGGAAGTGGGCATTTCAGAGATTCAAAACTGTATTACACAGTATAGGTCCCCATACTGACACTCCATGCTAAATTACAGAAGGCTGGGAATTGTGGTTCCTGAGTAAAATGTAACAGAAATTTTTTGTGACACCAATCGACAAAAATATTCTATTTTCCGTCAAACAGGAAGTGGCCATGCAAGAGATCCCAAACTTTATTGCACGATATAGGTCCTCATACTGATACTTCATAATGAATTGTAGAAGGCTGGGGATCTGTGGTTCCTGAGAAAAATGTGACAGAAATTTTCAAGACACCAAAAATATTCTAAGTTCCGTCAAACAGGAAGTGGGCATGCGAGAGATCCGAAACTCTATTACATGGTATAGGTCCCCATACTGATACTCCATGCCAAATTGGAGAAAGCTCGGATACATAGTTCCTGAGAAAACTGTGACAGAAATTTTTGTGACGCCGACGACGACGCAAGACGACGGATAGCGATCCCTATATGTCGCCACTGCGTGAACGCAGGCGACACAAAAATCAAGACTTGAGTCTTTTTCAAATTTACTGTCAATAACCACTTGGAACAAAATGAGTTTAACATATCTAATCGTTGTTGTAATCCCTCTGAGGTGTCTGAAAATAATACAATGTCATCGGCATACATTAAACAGTCTATACGATGTTCATTTACATTCACATGGTTCTCACAAGAAGACAAGATTTCAGGCAATTCATTGATAAACAAATTGAATATTTTAGGACTTAAAACATCTCCCTGTCTTACTCCAATGGAAGATTTAAATAAAGGGGTAAGTTGGTTGTCAACTTTGACACAGAGTTTACTTTTATTATACATATCTTTAACAATATTATAGAAATTCCCTGATATATTATGTTGTAAAAGTTTATATCGAATGCCAGCATGCACAACAGTGTCATAAGCCTTTCTAACATCTACAAAACAGGCGAATAATTTACCATTTTTTCGATTAATATACTTATCTATCAATGTTTTAAGAACAAAAATGTGATCAGAAGTTCTCAACTTCTTTGCAAAGCCAATTTGGTATTCACTAATAATATTATTTTCTTTCAAAAAATTATCCAATCTGTTATTCAATATTGTATTGAATAGTTTACCTATGCAGGAATTATAGCAATTCCTCTATAATTAACCAGATCACTGGGATCCCCAGATTTAAAAATTGGTGTTATATATGCCGATGACCATTGCATAGACAATAAAATGAACATACAATAAAGCACAAAAATTAGTCGTCTCATCTCGTACAAAACACATAAGGACACTTACATAAGGACTTTTATTCTATACTAAGTCAGCCTAAGGAAGTTAAATACATTCTACTTTCAGGCACATTTTGCACACAATAAGCAAGTTTGTAAGACTTATCGGATGTGACTCCGAAAATTCATGATATTATTTTATAAAATGGTCCCCCATTACAATACCATATCGGAAAGATTATGACAAACAGACTGACAGACATATGATTGAGGGTTTGCCACTTTGTGTGCCTGTTGGGCTACTAAAGAAAACCAAAGAGTTGAAATTCAGACAATTCCAATACATAACATTCCTCCTCATACCAGAGTATATCTGCTCAGTAATTTACTGGGTCATTATAGAGATATACATACTAACTGTCCATTATGTGTCTAGTTAGTATGTAAAATATGATAATTTTTCACTAAATAAGATATAAATGTCTCTATTATAAGTATTATCTGTAGGATACTAATTATGCTATCAAACCTAAAAAAATCCTGAGGCTCACACTGTCTAGTCTATTCAATTTTAACATAAAATAAAAGATTTTTTGACGTAAAAAATATTTAATATAGCGTTGATATAAAGCTAATTTCAAGGATGAAATATTTATACCAAAATGAATCCTGGTGAAAAATCAATTTATATCAAGACAAGCAGACAAATAATGACTTTTTTGCATGAAATGTGACGAGAAATTTTGTTTGTTTCAAATATTGAATGTAATCATGACACAGTATCAAAACATAATAGGTAAAATTGACAATCAGATTTAATGAAATAGTGATACTCCATTAACAATTAATCCGAGACACCTTATATACAATATAACTTCTTATTCTACACTGTTACTTTAGTTATGTAATGTACCCTGACAAAGGTAACAATAGGTTGGGGTTAAAGGTGTCTCTTTAATTGAAAAGTAAACCACAAATCAAGAAATAGAAAACTACTGCTTGCATGCTGGTACATATTTTATATTAAAAAGTGAAAAGTGGAATGTTTCAAGAAATTAAATCTGACATTTGACTATAAAGTATGAATGAACATTGTTTCAGTTGACAGTTGGAAAAAAATTAAATTTGTCAATGAAACACAGATTTCAAAGGTCATAACAAGAGTTGTCAGAAGACAACATAGCTCACCAGTCGATGCACAATAAATTTCTAATTTGTACATTTTCAAAATTGTAACATTTAAAGAATTTCAAAATGTGATAAAATGAAGTCGCATGCCAAATATGAATGCCATATCAGTAAATCCCTACCTTCTGGAAGCAAGGCGAAGTTTTTTTCAAAAATTGCACTCGGGGCAAGGTCAAGGTCAAAATGTCTACAAATATGGCACCTCTATAAAGCTCTCATCATAAGAAAGTTGCATACCAAATATGAACACCTTACCACTAAATGTCTTCTTCTAGAAGGAAGGTAAAAGTTAAAAAAAAATTGCCCTCATGGGAATGTCAAGGTCAAAATATCTACAAATATGGTACTGGTAGAAAGCTCTCATCACAAGAAACTCACATACCAAATATGGACACCCTAGCACTAAACAACTGAATGCTAGAAGCAAAGTTGAAGTTTTTAAAAATTGCCCTCAGGCAAAGGTCAAGGTCAAAATGTCTACACATATGGTACCGCTAGAAAGCTCTCATCATGGTGAAGTCACATGTCAAATATGAACACCCTACCACTGAACAACTGGATTCTAGGAGCAAAGTTAAAGTTTTTAAAAATTGCCCTAAGGGCAAGGTCAAGGTCAAAACGTCTACAAATATAGTACCACAAGAAAGCTCTCATCACAAGTAAGTCACATACCAAATATCATCATCCTAGCTCTTCAGGTCTCTATTCCACAAGCAAGGTTAAAGTTTTTGCTGATGCCACCGCAGTC
Organism: Modiolus philippinarum; assembly: GCA_002080025.1. Classification (NCBI taxonomy): domain Eukaryota; kingdom Metazoa; phylum Mollusca; class Bivalvia; order Mytilida; family Modiolidae; genus Modiolus; species Modiolus philippinarum. The sequence goes on along the minus strand of MJUU01059317.1, from coordinate 14,041 downwards.
GCCGCCGATGCTGGGGGTATGACAATAGCTCTCCGAACATTCGTCCTGACGAGCTAAAAATCAAGACCAAAACAAAAAGAGGGAAAAGTCTTAGATCTGACATTCAAACCAAATTTGTGTACTGTGGTTACAGCAAGCTTACTATGTCAAAGAATGAAACCATCTTAGGTTTACTATACCTCTAAGGCTTCCTATATCAAAACCTCAGGCTTACTTAGTTAAAGAATGAAACCATATCAGGCTTTCCATGTCAAAGAATGAAACAATCTCAGGCTACAAACTCAGGCTTACTATATCAAAACCTCAGGCTTACTCAGCTAAAGAATGAAACCCCCATATCAGGCTTTCTTTATCAAAAAATGAAATAATCTCAGGCTTCCATGTCAAAAACAAAACCATCTCAGGCTTACTATGTCAAAGAATGAAGCAATCTCAGGCTTACTATGTCAAAGAATGAAATCATCTCAGGCTTCCTTTATCAAAAACTTAGACTTGTTCAGTGAAAGGATGAAACCATCTAAGGCTCTCTTTGTCAACAATGAAACCATCACAGGCTTACTATGTCAAAGAATGAAACCACATCAGACTTACTTTAATGTCAAAGAATGAAACCATTACAGGCTTTCTATGTCAAAGAATGTAACCATCAAAAGCTTAATATGTCAAAGAATGAAACCATCTAAGGCTTATAATGTTAAAGAAACTATAATAAACTGGATGTTAAGGTGAATGAAATAAAAGGTAAGTGCATGTTACACTTAAGATAGGCCTAAAATTGTATACCTTGTCAATAACTCAGAAGATAAAAATCTCTGAATTATAAATAAAGAATTTTAACAATTATTACTCCTTTTCAAGAACCAAAAGAAGTTTCGATAAATTGTATAGGAGGTGAAAATGGGTAGATAGGCTGATTTTCTGGGTCATATCTGGCCCAACCAAGATAATAATAAATTGATATTGTTCAACTCTATAACTGAAGCTATATGTCATTTGCTGTCTAAATCCATTGGTAGGACAGAAAAATCGCTATATGTCTAGAAAATAAGCTACTAATAAATCAGTGCTACTACATATGGCTATTATCTCGTTCTGTATCAATAGACTTTTTAAACATATAAATTCATTTCAGAATATTATATACTGTGGTTTCTGGACATACGGCCACATGGGTTGATAAGCTGTGGGGCCACTTTTTTGGGCAAAAACTATTTTGTCCTTGGACAAGCCTTATTGTTAGAAATTATTTTATAATATTATATACTATATTTGTAGTAAAAAATAAATTGAAACAAGATTGAATAGTTCACTGAAGATTTTCAAATTACAAGAAATAATTGAAACACCTTATATTTTCATCAGCTAATAGATGCAAATCTTTAATTCTGCAGTTTAAAAGCTTCCCAACAATTTTAAAGGTTTCTTGGAATTTTCAATTCTTTCAGTTCTAACCTCTTTTTAATGATACAATGACTGATTACAGGACATATGAGTTTAACAATGAGAATTTGTTGTCCAATGAATACTATCAAAAGAATAAATTAATGGAATTTTCATATTACAACAAGAAATCCCAAACACAATGAGTATAGTGCTAGCATTAGTACAGAAATAGACGCTAATATATTCTGAAAATAACCTCAGATGAAATGTCAAGTCACATACCAAGATATAAACAGATGTTGGTGTATTTTTGTAATGAATTATAGATATTCATTTTAACCAGTCCCTACCCTTGTGACCAACCCCTATAATATGAGGACAATTTGATAGAGAGATCAAACAGCCAATAAACAGCTGTGACAATGGATCAAGTCGCCACTAGTTTTTATTGGATTGTAATTGTATTTGGATGGACACCTAATGAACTATGCTACATTTATTAACACATGTTACTATTTTTTTTATATTTGATCTGCACTCAATACCAGATTTTCTACTTCAGTAACCATAATAATTTAATCAAATGTCACAAAGAATATTTATAAATTATAATAAATTATTTTTTTGCAATAAATACATTTTGAAAAGTGTAAATCAAAGCAGTACTATTTTTGCCTATATAAACATATACCGGTAAAGGGAAATAAAATATACAATTTTATAATAACAAAACAGTTTGTCTACCTGTGGGCATTTTCTTAGGTGCGCTTGAATGGACGGATGGATGCCCGGTATTACCATATGATATCAGACTGCATCACATTGTGGCATTGATAAAACTGAGCTTCACAAAATAGTTTCTACATAACACACAGTTTAAAACCAAAAATGTCTTATTTGCTGATCTAACAAAAAAATAAAACGCTACTTGAATATTATTTACAATGTTTAGAAGACACTGCTGCACTAACACTGTAAGTTATAATTACATGCACATGACAAACATACATAACATGAAAGTAGTCTTTGATATATAATAATCTAATTAATAGATCAAAGATGATGACTACAGGTGTTAAATGACAATAATTACAGGTAGACCATCGTCAACATTACATCAGCATAACATGGAAATGAACCTTAAAGTTAAACAGGAGTATTTTCATGATATACATGGACCATGTTGTTCCAGTGTCATTTCGTCTATACAATATACCCTTTGTGTTTATATTATATACCTGATTACTTGATTTCATGGCAAATGCAAAAAAATAACTTTAGCAGGGAGGTCCGTTTTAGCAACTAAAGTAGCCACAACGAAATTTGCCGCGACTTATCTCCAAATATCTTATTGAGTAAATCTTAAAGGATGGCATGGCATACACCAATGGAAAGCTAATTTTTTGCCGCTTCATGCCATGCATTACCATAATTTTACAACAAATGGTTAAAAAGTTTTCCATTACCCTCCTATGTTATTTTGACAGAAAATTTGAGTCGAAAACAGAGGGAGTAATACTGGTTAACTGACACCTGTATTTATTGTTATAATGCCCTGGGGTCTATCGATTAACCAAAACACGTGAGTCGGGAGTTAATCTCGATTGCGAAGCATAAAATTAATTATGTAATTACTTGACAAAGTGTCAACAAAAACTTTTTACCTGTAAACAAATTTATTTTATCAAAAATAAACGGTAACTGTATATTGGTTCTGCAAATTTTATTCTGAGTTTTACCTAAACATTTTTATGTAAATTAGTAAACAAATAAAAATTCTGTTTGTTCATTGGCCACCCGAATAAACAACAAACAAGCACCCTATATGCAAATAAGTAATCCATCGGCAATCCATTTGGTGTCTTTTCATTGGTTTGTTGGTTTGAGTAAATCATTCATCAATCACTCCCACATCGAATTTCTTTAAAATTTGAGTGGAATTAACATGAAGTTCTATGGAAAATATTTTTATTTGAACTTTGATTATTTCGGTAAATATACCAAGAGTAGCGGCAAAAAATTAGAAAATGATACATATATGTTTTATTAGGGTCTTATTTAAAACCAAATAGCTACAGCGATTTAAGCTGCGGCAAATTTCGTTGTGCGTACTTTAGTAGATGTAGCCACCAAGATAGGACTCAATATCAGATTTCAAATTTCAATTAATTCCAAATTTTTATTTTACAAGTAAAGTGACCCATATATAGTATATTAATTCTGTTTTTGGCCTACTTCAGTCACTAGCAAAATATTCTAGACCTTGACATCAGTTTGTAATATGATTTATTCATAAGTAAGTGTTATATAATGTTAATTTCAAAGCACCTATTATTATTACAATTTCAATTTCATACAGATAATGCCTTAATTTCATTAATTTATGAAGATTTTTAAGTACTTGACCCAACATTTTACAAGGATTTTACATTAAATCAGAACTGCATATAAGCCGTAAAACATTCAAATAAAACTTATTTATAAAGTGCAGCATTCCTATAACTCCTAGATAAGGAGCACTTGTATCCTAGCAAACAAATTATATAATAGTCTTCTATGTAGCTTTTTCAAGTTTACTACATGGTCAAGATTAAAAGAACTCTAAACCAATATCATCACATATAAATATCAAGACCATAAATCTCTAAAAAGTATCTTTCCATGAAATATTTTAACTTTTCCCCCCATTTTTTATGATAACGCTTTCTAGACTAGGATAACACAGATAATCTGAAACATTGCAGCAACATATCATTTAATGAATGTTTTTACACGGAGGAATTGAAACACTTGTTAATCAACTGCACATCATTCTAACATGTTACAATATTATAAGATAGCTAATGAGTCATCCTAAGTTTGTCTTTGAAGCATGGCCATATTGATTAGGAAGCTCATACATTACTTAAGCTTCAATTGGATAGTTTCCTGGTTGTAATTTATTTCATTGTCAATGAAAATTATCCCATCCGAGGATCACAACTTCTCTGACAAATACCACTATAAGACGAGGGTCCCAAAGGATGAAAATTATCATGTTTAAAGTGACCACTCAGACTTTACGGCTAGCAGGCTACTTAAGTTAATAAAGACAAGTTTGAAAATTCAAAGAGAAGTCTCGACAAAGCACAGCAACACCTCAGTTGACTGACAGAACCATTGTACATATCATATTTGACCTTATAAACACATTTTGTATTCCCTGTTCTCAAGAGGGTCCAATTTAATAAGCCTAGTTGTCAGAATTTTTGCATGGCAACTAAGCGATCTTGCATCTATAAAGTACATCAAAAATGTTTGTTTACTTTGAGTATTATAAGAAAGGGTACATGATATTTTAATACAGAGGAAAATAGATTATTTGTAAGAAGGCAAAATGGAAACAGATCAAAACTTATGTAATATTCTTGATAGCTCAAAGAGAAAATCATCTTGATTGAAGTATAGATATGACTACTGGGTTGGAGAATCACATAGATAGAAAAAAATGGAAACAATTCTATATTCATTTTTTTTCTATCACATGTAGGCTTAACATCGTTGATGTTACATTTCATACAAGAGCAGCAGTGTAAATCAGGAAGTTTAACCAGACAGAAGTCACGATTAGACAACAGCATTGAACAAAGATAAGAATTGGTATACCACTCATCTCTATATTCCTTATTCTGCAGTGGAGATGGAAAATCTATTTTTAACCAACACGGAGTCAATTATAAAGAGGATACCAGGATCCAATGTAGAATTCTAATTTCATAGATTTAAAGACATAAATCTCCCAGCAGGTCATCATAATTCTGTCTTATTGTTGTATTGACCAATACACTAAAATGTTCAAGGCAATACACAGTCATACTGATCCAATAATGAACAGAACCAAAGTTCATACAGGGATCAGGCTAATTAAAAACCAAAAACTGTCAGGAAAGCTCTAATTAATTTCTTTTTTCTAGAACACAAAAATCTTGAAAAGTAATCAATGAGTTAAATAAGACTTTGGAAAGGAAATTTGGTGCAAAGTAAACATTTATAATAGCAACTGATCTAAAACATAACAATTACATCATGTCATCTTTGCTCTAACTGAATCCAAAACTATATCTTCTGTAACATAAACTTAATCAAATTCCACTGTCATGGTTATAAGAAAATCAATAGGGAAAACTTCCTTATAAAGATAATATATGTCAAAGAAATATGCTTGTATAATATGAAAAAGAAAGGAAATGGGGTAAATGTCAAGGAGACAACATCCCATATCCAGGTTAAAACGACCAAAAACAAAACATCTAGGGGTCACCATATGGTCTTCAACACAGTGAGGAACCNGAAAACTTACAGTTAAAGTGTTACGGACGGACGGAATGACGGACGGACGGACGGACGGACAGACGGACGGACACCACCATCACTATATACCCTCCGCTTTTACAAAGCGGGGGTATAAAAAGTGAATAAATCAATGGAAACAAACCACATCCAATAACCCAAATATCAAGAAACTAAAATTTTATAAGAAGACAAGGACAAGCCAATGACCAACATATTCCTATCTTGGGACAGGCGCAAAAATTGCGGTGGGGTACAGCCAGTGTGTGCAGTCTTCAGAAGCTATCCCCATGCCTTCCTAAAATTCTCTTTTAGAACTAAACAATTATGACATACAATTTCAAACAATGAGCAAACTCTTTTTCCATTCATCCTTTAACAATTACAGTGAGTAAATAATTGAATGAAAATAAGAAAAACAGAAAGTATCAAAACAAACAAGCTAAAAGATCTGTATCTTTTCAATTGGAAAAGAAACAACAAACTATTGACACCTCATTCTGTTATCAAACCTGATGTTTAATCATTAAACACATTTAGCTGATAAACACTTAATGTTAACAAACATTTACTGTCACTGTTTACTAAATGTCAATCATTGGAACAACTCAATTAATTGCCATATTTACGTCAACAAAGTAAGTAAATAATTTTCCCACAGAAATGAAAGGCTAATCTATAAAGGACCGACCATTTAACCTGAAGGGGGGGTATGTTTTTTTTTCTGGACAGAAAATTTTTTTGGTGCTTCGCGCGAAACAATTTATTTATTTTTTTCATGTGTATGAACAAAATATTTTTTTTCAAAATTAACATTATTTTTTTGGGCAGAAAGCCTCCGTCAGAAATTTTTTTTTCATCATTTTGGCAGCAAAAATATTTTTTTCACATAAAATCAGATCCAGAATATTTTTTTAGAAAAAAACCATAACCCCCCCTCAAGTTAAATGGTTGACCCCTAATGAACTTTTCGTCCAGGGGAAATAATCATCCATTAAAAATTCAGATAAATGAGGACATTGACACCTGGGCATTGATACTAAAAAAATAATGTGAGTTTTGTTGTTTGTAAAATTATTCACAACCTCTCTCTGCATGCACAATTTGGTCTGACAATAGAAACGCTGATTTAAAACTTAAAAAAAATTTAAAATATTACTTCATTTTTGAATGAATTAAATGTACTTTAATGTGGTTGACAGATAATGTCAGAAGACACCATACTTTGAAACTTTATCCCCATAAACAAAGAGGTAAGCCAGCAGTGGTCAGATCTGATTAAATATTTTATGATATAACATGAACAAAAATCAATCAAGAGTTATCTAATCTTGATTCAGCTTATCAGATTATGATACTCTTGAGATATTACAGTTAATTGTCCAGTCAATTGTAACTAGACCAATCATGTTTATTTATACCAAAACAATACACAAACCAGGACACATCAATAGTTTATGTTTATAAATATGAGTAGTAAAAAGTATTGATGATAAAGAGAGAAACAAAGAAGTAGACAAGAAACAAAGAAATAGACAAGACAAAGGATACAACATAAAAAAGTTGTATACATAGTTTAACATTGGACCCAATGGGAAAGTATTCAAACATCATCTCCTCTGAAGTCACAGAAATATTCTTTTGAATGTGATTTCCGAAAATATCTTACAGCAAGTTCTTCAACCTAGTGCTGGCATTTCAGTATGGGTAAAGTTTAAAGGCAGTGGTGGATCCAGACTTTCGGCAAAGGGGGCCCGAAACCCAATTTTTTAAAAAACCCCTAGGAATTTTAAATATTTTCCGACCTAAGGGGGGGGGGGGGCCCTAAATCCGCCACTGACAGGTTATGTCATGACTTTTTGTACTGTATTTTACTGGCTTAAAGTCTATTGGGCTAAATATCTATTTACCTATCACAGGTTACCTATATAATTACAAGTGGCAGAATTATTTCTTCAAAGAAAAAAACTCTAGATCTATAGACTGTAAAATGGATACTTACTTATGTTTCACTGACATTTAACCTGTTTCTCTCTTTATAACTCTAAATACCATCTCTTTTCAATCATATTTTTTGTTTCAATGTTATCCCAGTATGTATACTAATATTTTCTTTTAATCTTAAAAGTTTGCTCAAGGCGGGAAAAATGTATAATTGTACTGAACAAACTGTATAAGGTTTACATTCAATAATATTACTTGAAATGAAAATTTATTAATAACACTTTTTTTAGTAAAGAGTATATTTCTTATAATTTGTAATAATCTCATCCGTTAAATATAATGTTATATTTTCTTTCTCTTTGTGGTCTTTTAAATGTAAAATCATAAAATGAAAAATTAAAAATTCTAATTAAAATCATTCTAATATTCAAAAGATGTCTCCACGTTTTCTTCACATCAAACAATTCGGTATGGATGTANGCAGAATTCAAAGTAAATAAAAATCGGTTAAAGTAAATAAACTCACCTAGGCTGATTAACAACTTTCCAAATTTTAATATCCCACGATTCTTTAGTTGTTTATATTTATTTATTACAAGTAAACCCTTTACTTTAGTATCATAAAAATCCTATAAATATACAAAACACTATCACTGGGCAGAGGAAAATAAATTGTAGTCCATAGGTGTGTTAAAGGGACTACTGCCAACTGTCAATTACTACCAGTCATTGAGGGAGATATTTAGTATTATTAAAGGGTGATAATGATAGGTCTCAAAGGGTCATGGTTTTGGGGTAAATTACACACACAAGACCAAATTACCACTTTTCTTTTATTTAGTTGTTACAGTTTAATTGAAAAAATATGTTGGTTAACATATTGCTTGAATTCAAAAGAAACATGAAATGGGCATATTCTAATAGCAAAAAACCTTTAAATAATGAAAAAGGTAAAAAAAATGTGCTAAAAAGAGGATTAACAAACAGCAGACCCTGCAGTGATATTAACATTAATTTAACCCATTAACACCAACACAATATAAAGTCAGTGGTGTAACACATATCTAATCAACTTTATAAATTTTTCATGCATTCAATTTTCAAAAAATATTACTGTAGTGCTAATGATATAATATTTTTCTTTGTTATTTGATGTACTCCTACATATTCTTACTTATTTGACATTTTTCTCAACAAAGTAGAAGCCATCAACTGGCCGCATATCAATGGGGCGGATTTTTTAGACCTGTAAATTTTCAATGGGGCGGAAAAATTATGTATCAATGGGGCGGAAAAAACATGTATCAGTGGGGGTATTTACAAAAAAGAATGTTCTTATTGGAAATATTTGCAACTGAAATAATAATCTATATAACTTGATTTTAAAAATAAATTATAAAAAATGTATAACATAAAGAATTAAACTGGGGGCTTGCCATTAAGTAAATGAATACAGTTCACATACAAGGTCGTAATCGCGCATGACAAGCTCTTGAATAAAGTTTAAAATCGTTCACATATATGTTTGAAAGACGTTTTGACGAAGATGGATTTACAAATTTTAAAACTTGAAACTGTATGCAAGAAAACCGGGGATTATTGCTGAAGACAGAGACATTTGAATTGTTTAAGGCCATTCATTCCGACCAGATTCAATTTTGAAATGTGACCAATTCAGTTTCTTGTCGATGTACCCTAAACAGGAACAGCGTAAATCTAAGATAATAACTGACTTGGATTGTACTAGGGTGCTTTCTGGAATTTTGGAGCATACTCATGAAATGTCCGAACACGACATCGAAAAGAAAATTCCTAAAAACGGAGCGCAATCAGACTTGATGTTAATACGTTATCGTGATTTTAATCTCGAGACTGGACTTATACACAACTAAACACTGAACAATTTTACTAAATTTCGTTGTTTTATGCAATAAATCTAATAAATTATTTTAAAATCTAACTGATTTAAGGGTAATTTCATCCATTTTGGAAACAGGTAAATCCGCCCCATTGATACATATTTTTCCGCCCCATTGTTACACATTTTCCCGCCCCATTGATATGCCAATCCGCCCCATTGTGCATCGCCCCATCAACTAGGTTTAGCAAGTCATTTCCTCAAAAAGTAAAATCAGTGAAAATTTTACACCTACATACATTTTTAAAGAAATGAAGAAAAGAATACAAAGACAATTTTATATCAATGGTTTGTGATATAATTTCATTTAATGTATATTTAATGTACATTTTATACATTTCTATATAATAAAGCACATTTTACATATAATTTCTATTCTATTACCAAGTTAATATATTGGCTTTCATGACCATTGTAAAATTTCTTATTAATGAAACCTTATTTCATTTTTGTAGGTTTACAATGAAAATTCTATAATGATGTAATTTCAGTCAGAAAATATTTGATGTTCATGTATTTTTGTATGTATAATTATGGAGCTTAAAGTCACTCTCAGTAATTTTGTGTTGTATCATAGTTTTTACAATGTAAGTTCATTTGGAAAATCACAAAATCTTAGTATGACTCTTGGCTCAAACAGCTCATTCAAGTCATGATATCACCATAAACTGTATGTTGGTTGGTGTTTTCTGGTGATCATGTACCTTATTATAGCAGTATTCAATGTGTAAGACATTGCTTGTTGTGGAGATAGTGTCACCATGTATAAAATAAAACAGACTTTTCATTGGTCAACTGTTTATGTAAATACCGTATATACCGTGTGTGTTTATTTTTTCTATGTTCGCAGTAGACAACCCAGTGATAATTTTAACCTCTGCAGTAATGTCGCTACCCATTCAAATGCATCGGATAAAGTATAAAAATATGAATTAAAACAGAGCCAATATTTCAATGCCCTGTTTTATACTAAAATTGTGAATAAAGGCCGACACAAACATAACTCATTATAGGGTATAACTGAGGAGTGACTACAAATAAGTCAAAGGGAAAGAAGCACTGACACACACAAAATAATACTTGCATTACAACTGAATTTTATTTATTTCTGTAAAAATTTCCCTATCTTGATAGTAATTTTGTATATACAACATGTGACAGATAATTGTACTTTTTTAAAAAATGTTATTCATCTCATGTTTTGCAAAACGGTAGGGTCTAAATACTGCAAATGCTGACCGTCAAATCTATATCAATCTGCATTATCTTGAGTTTTCCATAAAATAATCACATTGTAGAGCTTCTATATCAATATAAAACTGCTTGTTTTCAACTTCAATAACCCTTTTCTTCTATAACCTAAAAATTCCCTATACAGAAAGTCCTGATTGAAAGTCTACCACAAAGGAAAGTCCATTAAATTCATACAGATATTATGATAGTCATGCTTTAAAAAATTTGAAGTGCAAAAAATTGTTTAATTTATGACATAAAATCTTCATTTCAAAATTTGAAGTATAAAAATTGTTTAATTTATAACATGAAATCTCCAATCTGCACACTACAGGTCTGTAAACAGATGGACATATAAAGTTTATATGTACAATATGAAATATATATGCAGGCCTCTACATCAACTTTTATTTGGATTTGTCCATCGGACAAGTCAAAATAAATTGTTTCTTGTCCAAATAATGCAGAATTTTATTTTATTTGAATTTTTCACTTGTCCTAAGGGCAAGTAGTTTGAAATATTTCTTGTCCGATTCAAATTTGGACTGGTAGGGACAAGTCACACAAGCCTTAATGTAGAGCCCTGACATGACAAAAATGTAAACTAAGCAGAACAAATCAAAACCTGATTAATCTATTCCAATTTTAGTGAATGCTACTGCTACAGGGGAGTTAAATGAACTTTTAGTTACCACTACAGCTGAAGGTAACAAAGTAAAATGACTACACTAAATATTTCTTGGTTGTGCCAACAAATTTACTTTCAGAAATTACTATGTGTACTAATGAACCAACCAAGTTTAAAATGATTGTACAAAAAGTTGCCAACTTTATATATCTCTTCAACAAGGAAAATTTGGCAATTTGTATTGTGCAATTGTAAAAATACTTCTCCAAGTCCAAGACTATACAGCATGTTCATATTCCATACTATGTTAGGCACAGGATAAATGCATCATGTTCATCTTGTATTTCTTGAAAGGGTCTTTTTGACTGACATGCTTTATCAGTTGTTCAGCAAGATGTGGCATCCAATATAAGGGGTCTCTTTCCAAAGATATACAGATATACGTTTGGATGAATTATTTAGACTTCTTCAAAAACTGACATTATACTCCTTTTCTTGATCTTGGTATATCAATAAATCAGGGAAAATTAAACACTAAGGTTTATGACAAAGGGATGATTTCTCCTTCCCTATAGTCAATTTTCCCCATCTCGACGGCGATGTTCTGTTAGCCCCTTCTTACGGGGTTTACATCTTACAATCAAGGGTTTAGATATCATAAATTGATAAAAACATTCTCTAAATTTTATTATAGATACTTTGACTTATTAAGAAAATTTGGTTCTACATGCAGGGCTCTTATACAATAGGGCATTAGGGCATTTCACATCCAAACTTCTATGGCAATATCATTTACAAAGCGCATAAATTCAAAAATTGTCCTTCCAAACTTATTAAGCCATTGATCAAACTTATTCATAAAGGATATAAATACAGCATTGTTGTTAAATCTTTACTTCTGGTTTTTGTTCTCAAAATTTTGATCATCTCCTAAATGCTTTACACCATAACTAAATTTAAACAATTTTTCATATTGGCAGTATTTGGCATTGAACAATATCATGTTCTTCTTTCACAATTGATGATGTTGTTATACCAAATATATTTAGAAGTATTTCAATTGAAGTTTCATATGTAAGAAGGCTTGATATCATGGTCAACGGAAATTATGTCCTTAGCTAGCTGTCAGTAACTGCCAGCATTTGTCTGGACAGTACCTGTGTGTATTGTCTTCATGTTTTATGTACTTCATTGTAAGGGTACTCATCTTGATAATTTGGACTTTTTTGTAGTTTGATTTTTACTGTGAGTCTTTTTTTAGCCATTCACCACACATAAGGGGAGGGTTTGGATCCAAGAAAACGAGTTTAACCCCACCGCAATTTTTGCGCCTGTCCCAAGTCAGGAATATGTTGGTCATTGGCTTGTCCTTTTCTTATAAAATTTTAGTTTCTTGATAATTGGGTTATTGGATGTGGTTTGTTTCCATTGATTTATTCACTTTTTTTACCTTTTTTGGGCCATTTAGGGCTTGCTATATGGTGTGAGGTTCCTCACTGTGTTGAAGACCGTACGGTGACCCCTAGTGCTTTGTTTTGGGTCCTTTTAACCGGATATGGGATGGTGTCTCCTTGACACTTACCCCATTTCCTCTCTTTTTTCATATGAATCCTGTAGTATACTTCAGTAATTAGCCGAAAGCTTTGTAATCTTCACCTTTAGCTCTCATATAAAGTAATCATACAGAATCAAAACCCTTTTTCAACACTGATAATAATACTTAGCAGATTTAATTTGAACTTTGGATATTTAAAATTTTGACTTATAAATATTTTTTTCTCCCTCAATGCAGTCAAACTTGATATAAAATCTATAAATTAACCTGAAATCCTGTTATTACAATTCATTATTACAAAATCTTATGGAGACAGGTACTACAATTTGCATGAATTCACAGATTTTAACAAATATCCTTTTATTTGTAACAACATTCATACAATGAAACAAAAAATTCATGCTACAATTGACGTCAATGTAACAGTTTGAAGTAACAGTTCAATATTTTACAAAACTTTTAAAAATATTAATTCTAAAATGAACTAATTAACTTACCACAAGCCATGCACTAAGTCCAATATTAAAAGTGTAAATGAAATCATCCAAGTTTATAAACAGTAAAAATCAATAACACCAGATCTACCCATACATTTCATAATTGACATAATAAATCTTATTTCATATCACATATTGCATAGAATTTCTTCCAGACAAATCGTTTACACCTTCCAAAGTCAAAGCTTTCTAACACTTGATAGAAATGTATGCTTTTGATAAATGTGATGTGTACTTTTAAAATACAATAATAATCTTTCAAAGGAACAAATCCCCTATAGGTATGCTTGTGTACATGATTAGGTAAAAACCACTAAATTTATCATTCAATAAGGAAGCATTTCTGAACAGTACCTTTACTTTTATAAGCCCTGCTACCTAATTATCTGCCCTTTATTTTATGAACAGTCTACTACTTTATGGACCAACTTGTAAGCATTCACATCACATAAACCTATAACATAGAACTGATGTCCATTTAGGACATATGACTGTCAACAGAGACAAAATTTGTTTTACCATGATAACTTCTATAATTCATTTCATCAGAATAG